>CAVLGW020000321.1:0-18567 GCA_963669155.1 Arbacia lixula
CTGTCCGGAAGATGCTGGCCATAAATCTTGTTTTTTTTTTTTCATTCCTTCAAAATTGCACTATTCCCCAGATTTTGGTGAATAGCTGCAATCTTTGAGCCAAAGGAAGAAAGTATGTGGCGCTTGCTGGCTAGTGAGATATATTTTAAACTTGTGTGTGAATTCCCGTATGTACAGTTTTCTACTGCTCTTCTGGCAGATTTTCACTCATTCTACACCAGAGGAACTGTCACTCTAAATGATTTGTACACTACAGCTCAAAGGAATTGCCATAGGGAAAGGGAAAGGGAAAAATGGGAAGGAGCTACACCTTTAAAGGGCAGTATTTTAACTCGTTCAGCCAGGTCAGCATGAAACATGATGCTTTAGCCTAAAAAGCATCATGTTTCATGCTGAACTAGACAAAATATACCACGGTTTAAAACTGCGGCTCTTTCCCTTTCTTCCCACTCCCTTTCCCTATGCCAAATCCTTTGAGCTGCAGTGTATGTATTACTTGTGCAAAAATGCGTTATTCAGTAAAACTGAATACTGTAGTCTATTAGTTATGGCAAAGCGCCGAGCAATAACAACTGAAAGCAGTCAGTGCGAAAGTTCAAATTATATTGAACGTAAGGCAATCTAACATACATCAACAAAGGGGGAAAGGTATCCTCTACTAATGTAACATAGAATGATGTTGTGTACATTTACACAATACTACGCTTACATATTAATGGTCCATGAAAGGTAATTGCAAAAACAGCATCCAGTATTGAGAATCGTACAATTACGTAAGAATGACACACTACCTTGCATGGTGAGGAGTACTGTATACGATGAAGTTTCCTGTTGCACTGTACGATAGTCTTTAAAAAGGACTGTGGGATTATTCTCTGATTCATATTTCACCCTTTTTTCATCTCTTTCTCTTTGGATTTTTCAGATGCACCATCCCTTTGGCAGCATACTGCACCTCTGTTACGACACACCGAGGTAGATCAAGACCAGAGCATCAAGAACACAGCTTCTTCCAGGATTTAAAGTCAAGTATGGACCCATCAGCAAGAACATCGGTTCTTCAAGGATTCACAGTTAAGTATGAACTCGTCAGAAAGAACACTGGTTCTTCAAGGATTCACAGTTAAGTATTAACTCATCATCAGCATGGAGGTGTTTTCCCCATCACAAACTCACCGAGGAGACAAAGGTTACACAAAGACTATTGAACCGACTTACCGCATATCGAAAAGTCTGTCATAAAACGCATGACCGGCAATTAGTAAACCCGAGCGTAGGACCTGGAAATTGGCATCTAAGGTCTGGAATTGACAGTGGTGATCCAGGAATTTATCCACGTACACCTCACGAAGATCAGTATGCAAGAAACCTGGGACAGGAGAGCGTTACCTGCACGGTTTTCGGCAAGGGGATGGCGGATTGCAAACTTCAGACATTACGGGGAAATTGAAACTTCGAGAAAGGAGATATCATTATAGACAAGCATGCTATATTGTGTAGGTTATGTGGTTTCAAAGGAGATGTTCTTGTTGCCAGTGCTTACTGCATAATGCCATTACCCGCTACCCCCCCCCCCCCTTCCCCCTTCCCCCACCCTTACCAAGTACACAGTAACCTCTTGTATTACCTCTGCATTTTTACAATGTCAACAAATGCTCATATTTGTCACTAGAAGTTAAAAATAAGCAGTGAAAAATCACGTAGTGAGCGAGTGAAAATTGGTGTTTGTTGCTATGGTTACAGTATGGCATCCTGTTTTTTCCACAACAGAAAGGTTACCAGTATTTCTGTATACATGTGAGGAATCCATATGACATAAACATCCTGAAATGCTCTTGGCTTCTACTCTGTATTTTTCTTCTTACAAGTTACTGATATTTTCTGCACTGAAATGTAATACTGGAGCATTTTCTCTTACTTATCTAAATCAGCCACATTTCTCATTTGTGGTCTCATTGAACAAGGTATTTATATTAAATGTACACAACAGCTCAAAGGAATTGGCATAGGGAAAGGGAAAGGGAAGAAAGGGAAGGACCCGCAGTTTTAAACCGCGGTATGAAACACGATACTTAAGCCTAAAAAGCATCATGTTTCATGCTGAACTGGACAAAATTTACCACGGTATAAAACTGCGGGTCCTTCCCTTTCTTCCCTTTCCCTTTCCCTATGCCAATTCCTTTGAGCTGTAGTGTATGAACATTCTAACTTACATTCTTTGCCTGTTTTGGTCATGTTAAGAGCAAATGCATAAAGTGATAGTAATATGTGTATTCATGAAATGTTCTCTGTATTCATTAGTTTACACGTAACGGTATTCAATTTCAATCTCAAGATATTACAAAGTGATGTTTTTCATGACTTGAGTTATTTATTCAACAAATGTTGCCCAGTCATGCATACTTAACCCTTTGTGTGCCAGCTAAAAGAATACATGTACTCTATGGGAATTGTGTATGTTGATGGCGCAATAACCCATGATTGGCACATTAAGGGTAAATGTAAATGTTTAATATTTAATTTGTATTCTTGTTCCATTGAAAGTCAAGTTTCAAGTATTTATGTACTTGATTCCCTATGATAGACTTTGAAGGTCACCAGCTTGTATCTCCTAGTAAAGGTGCATCATTAGATATACAATTATGGACACTGTGGGCATCACCGCTACCTGAAAAACTAGAAGGGAGGAAAGACTCAAAATTTGACAGTATTTTCCTGCTTTGTCTTTTTGAGGCGGAAATGTACAGTGTGTATTGATTCAGGTCAAGATGGTAGTACTGTACACGTAGTTTGCTGAGTGTATGAAACTAATATTTTTCACCTTGCACTTGTACTTGATCTTGAGACTGAGCAATATTTTCTGCATTGAACTCTCAGTACCATGCAATGATTATTCCCTTGTGTATCCTCACACAATTGGTTGCCTATGGGACTAAGAGACTTTTAAGAGGCTACCAACAAAGGATGCATTCGATTGTACATGAATCTGGATGTTCATGAATGAATGCATACCATTGTGTTAAGTGATGCATGCACACATCAATTCTCACATGGTTTAACTCTCCTAGTCCCAAACCATGAAAATTCCATTGACTTATATAACATGTTTCATGCACCTTTGGGACTGAGAGGGCTAACCCTCAACATCCGCACCATGTACTACTCATCAAGCCATAGCAGCAAATGGAAATCAACAGATACACTCGGACAAAAATATCTCCTACTTAAAATATTACCGGTAGTACGTGTATACACTAAGCCTGTATCTTAAAATGGCACATGTACACAACAGCTCAAGGGAATTGGCATAGGGAAAGGGAAGGAGCCGCAGTTTTAAATCACAGCATATTTTGTCCAGTTCAGCACAGAACACGTTGCTTGAGCCTAAAAAGCATCATGTTTTCATGCTGAACTGGACAAAATATACCGCGGTCTAAAACTTCGGGTCCTTCATTTTCTTCTCTTTCTTTTTCCCTATGCCGATTCCTTTGAGCTGTAGTGTATGTATGGTATGTTGGACACAGAGGGAAGGGAAGGGGGAGAGGGGTAGGGAAGGGGGAGAGGGGTAGGGAGGGGGGAGAGGGGTAGGGGTGGGGGGTATTTTTGGCCACAAATCACTGTCGTTTGGCCATGCAGGCCTGTGATTTATCTTTACATTGCACATTCCGCTGGAGGCTCCTCATCAGTCATGGCGGGCCCAGTGTGTAGTTACCAAGTCGTATCCAATCATATCGTATCGTCTTTTAGGGCGTGGAGAAAAAAACAAATCATGATTCTTCTTTTACCCGTCCTGTGCCGTATCAATGCCTGTTCAAATGGGAGTTGTACGTACACTCCAGCTCAAATGTATTGGCATAGGGAAAGGGAAAGGGAAGAAAGGGAAGGACCCGCAGGTTTCAACCGGAGTATATTTTGTCCAGCTCAGCATGAAACATGATGCATTTTGGGCTAAAGCATTGTGTTTCATGCTGAACTGGACAAAATATACCGCGTTTTAAAACTGCGGGTCCTTGTGTTTCATGCTGAACTGGAAAAAACATACCACAGGTTAAAACAGCAGGTCCTTCCCTTTCTTCCCTTTCCCTTTCCCCATGCCAATTCCTTTGAGCTGTAGTGTATGTTCTGTATGTGCAAAATTGTCTCAATGGCGCATAAAGAGTTAAATGAAAACTTTGATTGGAATCACTATAATTGAAATCAAATGACTTTATTTGGATTGACCTGGCTTCACTTGTTGCTTGCAATTGCGGTACAAAGCAACATCATGGTTTTTTAAATATGAAGTGAACATGATTTGCCTGAGATTTTCACTGTTAAGACCTCTGAAGAGGTGTACGTGCACGTTAACACACCACAGCTCCAATTTGTTTCATTGGTCCATTTCGAGGGGTGGAGAAGTAACACAATATTCGTCTACAGTGCAACAACCGGGGCAAAACAACATATGATCGGTCCGCCAAGCAAAGGGGGAGGTGAAAGGCTGAGACGAGCTCTTGCTCAAAATGATGCAATTTGCATTTGTTTTTCCTCCCGCCATGTGTCAAAATATTTCTCAGATTGCTACGACCCAGTTCAGGGCACACGATAGCCATTCATGGGCGGGCGGGCAGGGAAAGTTGAGGCGGAGGATGTATGGATTGGTACAGGTGTGAAACGCAGAATACCCAGCATGCACCTGATACACGGACATGTCTGAGTGAGCTATGGGGCTGCTCTAGTTTGGTTAAAAGGGGGACAAGTAAAGAAATTGATGTTTTTTGGTCAACAAGTGGAAATGCCTTTAATGTGCATCAATTACATGACTGCCAGGTTGTTCGTACCATCAGGAAATACGTTGATATTTCATTGTTTGCTAACAATATTGCACGCACTGTGGCTTTCAGGGTTTTGGGGCATTTCCACTCCAAAACTATTCAATAAAGAGGTCTGGCTGCAGTAGACTAATTACTTTTGATTTCTGTCCCAGCTCTCGCAGTGGACTGAGGAAAGAGGAGAATGAGAAAATGACTAGGCTCATGTGTTACTACATTGCTTTTTTTCTGCTTGAATGAAAAAAATGCCCAACAGCATTGAACCCAGGCTATAGTGAAAAATAAATTGTATAGAATATGTATGAGTGATAATCGCTTGCATGGGATAGGGCGTGTTATGCCTGTATCCCGGCATTAAGGGAGAGCTACATTCGGAAATAGATCAGGGTTTCAAACTGAAAGGGGAATTCCCCAAATGTGAGAAACTGGTGCCCTACTTTATCCAAATCGCCCATATGATCTCTCATATCTCTTCGAAATGAGTGGTACATAATCTTCACACTGTGACAATGAGGAACACACATGTTTAGAAGATGTACATTGGTCACATAAATACTTGCCCATCAATAATGCTTTTTGTTTGTACTTTTGCCCTTTTTGCCAGAGTAGGACACCGATCACTACTCCATGTTGCAAAGGAACAGTCATTGATTGGAGTGGTCATACATATTTATAAAGGGGTGAGGGTTGGGTATTCATACCCTATTTCCTTTGTGAAAAGTTAATCTGGGGGTTCACAATATCCAATAGTGATAGTTTAAGAGAATACCCAAGTGTGACATCATAGGAGCATGTTGTCAAGACAATTGGTTGTAAACTATGTGAGTAGAGCAAACGTCATAGCGGAGACTCTCATTGGGAGTGCCCGACACTAGCCCGCGAGACAATGACGGACAAGTGAAAATCTCACTTGAGCTTGTTGGTTAGAACCAGCGACCTGCATAACAGCACCACTTTGATACTCGATTCTCACGTTAATAATGATGTGTAAAATATTCACAAGGCCAAGCTGTTTAATACATGATGGCTAGAGACATATGTAGGGCTGTTGAAGGGAATTGTCAGGCTTTGTTCATTAAAGTAATTCAACAGTTCGCATTTGGGATGAATGTGTAAGCGGTATGTGAGTTCTAAAGAATTTGGTTTTTTTGCAAAAGCGATACACTGCCTGTTAAATCCTGGCTCTGTCTCAACCGATATCAGGGCATAGCTTAGGACTTTGCAGAGTAACTTTGATTTCTTCCGATGGGCGTCTCACAGGGCATATTGTAATGTGCATGTGCATGCAAGCGATTGCCGAAGAACTACTATGGATGTATGTAGCGTTCAGCGTCTCACTTAACATTTTTACCTCTCAGGCATATTGCATTCTTCATAGGTTTCCATGGTAATATATATATGTGGTAAGGGTAAGGAGAAGGTGGATTCCGTTTCATTGCCAGTGTGTGCTCAATCCCTGTGCTGCTTTGAAAGTACTTGAATATTAAGGACGTGTGTCGGCAGTATACATTATGCAAAATGTCACGCTACAGTCTGTTTGCATAGTATGTTCACTTCATGACCATGCAGCAATGCAATGCGTCCATGTGGAAGTCTAACATGAACATTTTATGGCACTCTTTTTGCCCTTAGAGTTTACCAATGATACATTTTGTTCCAATAATGTCTTTATTCAAGAAATGTGACATGCAGTGACCAGGTCTACAGTATCAAATTTGGATAATGGCAGCATTTATGTGTATGTAAGCATGCATTAATATGGTGCATCACAAAATTGATTGTCTGACATATGTGCCATGTTTATTAGTTTGTTGAGAGATTGGACTCAGGGTAGTGTCCAAAATTAATTCACATTGCTATGAAATTGAACAGAATGGTAGGTGCGGTAGTGATGTCACTTCTTTTCAGCCCCTTTTTAAGTTATCTGTGAGCATTCTATTTTTCTATTCTATATCCCTATTACAGCACTGTAATTTTGGCAGATTTCATCATTAGCCATTCCCCCCCCCCCCCAACACCCCAATCAGCCAACATTTGAAAAAACATGATATGAACTCTACTACATGGACCATGTTTTGCGTGAGGGATGGATTGTAGGAGGGGGGGGGGGTGGAGGGAGGGGGGTAGGATCTATGACTCATTTCTTCTAGCATACAATTTGCAATTCATTTGCATGAGGGCACATTTTGGAGTTGAATGTTGAATGAGGAGCTTGAGGAGAAGAAGAAGGAGATGGATGAATCAAGAGGTCTACCATACTCAAAGATATTCAGAATGACTTCTCTATTAAAATGTATGGACGGACAATCGGTGGGGGGGGGGGGGGGGGGGGTAGCGGGGTTTGCTCATTTTGAACTGAATTTTGGGGGAGTATTTACCGGTAACTTTGCCCACACATACATGTATGGTCTACATCATCGGGGCAAAGTTGCGTAAGTTCTTATCATACCTCGGCAGGAAAACAACAGGAAGTTATGACATTGCATTGCGTCATTCTGAAAGCAGGTTACCAAGAACATCGTGCCATTTTGCATAACTACATCAGACCTGGTAAATCATGCATCTGTTGATGGTGGTCCGTGCAACGCATTGTCGTTGTGTACTCTGGTTGTTTATGTACATGAAAGACAGTACCGTGACCTTGGAGAAACCATACAAGTGCATTGAAGTGTGCAAGGGATGAGCTACAAATAGCCCAAGATATTATTCCTTGAAATGTTTCCGAGCAGTGATGTGCAAGTTTGGCTCCTCCATCAAGAATTCTATATGCATTTCTTTCTAATTGGGCAAACTTCCTGGGTAATCAGGAATCAACCCTTTAATTAGTTTTCAGTGAAACAGAAAATAACTCTAGTGATTGCATAAGGCTTGTTGCATGTACTGGGCGGGCTTGCTCTATATAATGAAGACCAAGAGGGGGCAGTGTGACAGGATATGCAGCGACACCCATCCTTTAAAGATAAGTTCAGTAGCAAATGCGGATGAAGAACACACCTCAAGCAGCCGTGGTTTAATATTGAAATCAAGGCACTCTGACCTTGAGTCTGAGGGGAGGGGGAGACAGTTGATGGAGCGTTCTATCAGTTTTGCGCCAATAATGAGATAGAGATGCCCCCTCCCCCCAAAAAAGCACTCGTGTGCCATCCAAATCAAGGCACATTTACCCTCGACTGTGGAGTGGGCAGTCCCTCAGCCGCTGTTTGTTCAGTTGGCCATTGATTACATTTGTGATGCACCTACCACTGACAACGTGTCCCTTCCGTTCGTTCCATTTGGCGTGCTTACTGCCGTCTCCCCCTCTCCAGCTCTTTTTTTCTGTCTCTCGATCTCTTTTTCTCCTCTCAATCTCATTTTCCTCCCTCTCCTTCTCCTCGTCTCCTCCTCTTCTTCTCCCTCCTTTTTCTCCTGCTCCTCCTGATCCTGCTCCTCTTTCTCTTCCATCTCCTTCTCCTCCTCCCCCTCCACCTCCTTCTTTTCCATCTCTATCTCCTTCCCCATCTCCTTCTTCTCCTCCATCTCCTCTTTCACCGTCTCCTCTTCCTCCTTTGTCCCTCTCCCTCTTCTTCCATCTGTGTCCTCCTCCTCCTCCTCTTCCACCTCAGCCCCCTTCATCTCATCCTCCTCCTCCTCCTCTTTCTCCTCCCCGTATGTCTGACATCGCTGCAACCAGAAGGAAGGGGTAGTGGCAGGCCAGCTGTCCAGTTTAAATTGGCACGCGGCGTTTGATAGAAGTGACTCCCTTTCTCCTATGGCATGTTCACACTTACACGGTTTCTGCTTGTCCTAACAACCCTATCGCCCCGATCCTGTGATTTCACCACTCCACCCTTGGAGTGGACCATCCTAGCTTTTAACTCTTTCTGTGCCAGAGAAGTGATGCTCTAATGGATTTGTGTGTATTATCGTTAAAAACGTGCTGATGTGGCACATTAAGAGTTAACATTTGTCACATGTACACTTCAGCTCAAAGGAAGTTGGCATAGGGAAAGGGGAAGGGAAGAAAGGGAAGGAGCCGCAGTTTTAAACCGTGGTATATTTTGTCCAGTTCAGCATGAAACATGATGCTTTTTAGGCTAAAGGATCATGTTTCATGCTGAAGTGGACAAAATATACCTTGGCTCCTTTCCTTTCTTCCCTTTCCCTTTCCCTATGCCAGTTCCTTTGAGCTGTAGTGTAAGTTCTTCATTATGTTTCCATGGCAGGAAAATACTCCCTCACTACAGCACCAATCCGTATCTTTATTCCAGATTTATGAATGATATTTCTCCTTTGAAGAGTGTTTTGGATATGAGGGGGGGGGGGGGGGGCAATGGAATTCCAGCTACTGCTCTCTGTGCAAGACCTACTCTAGGGGGATATCAATGGAAGCATAAAGCTTGCAAGTTATTTACATGCTAATGTCTCTGCCACTCCGTTTGAAGATGAGCAACATGAGAGATCATATGGTGTAAGACCTACAATGTATGACCCATCTACAAAATCAACCAATCAATGTCTACTTCAAGATCCGTTTGACTACAAGCCTATGCTTGACTGCTTTGGTGCGGGATTATTATAAAACATAAATTCACCTAGTTTTCACAGAAAAGGTAAATAATTGCCATGGTTTCCAAGGGTCGTGTGATTATCTGTACAGTCCACCCACTCCAATTCGCATAAATTTGAATAAACATTGGGGATCCGTCTGTTTATCAGCCTAATTGCATTTTGTACAGGGTGGGTGTAAAATGGAAATCTTAAGTAAGTGATTACAGAGGAGGCAACGACTCACATGATTTCTAACCGTCTTCTGATTGTCCGTACATCGGCACAAGTGCACTTAAATTTGAAGTAATATGATATTTATGCTGCAGCAGTAAATGAGCCCATACTTAGACATTAGAGTGAGTCGCAAGTGATTGGAAGTCGCTGGAAATACTATATACCTAAATTAATGTCTACGCGGTTTCCCAGGGTCGTGATCATTTGCAAATGCGCCCGTTATAGCTGCATATGCACCCCAAAGCCTCTGAACTGAGCATTTTTCTCCACTCGTGACCATGATGGTTACAAGGCCCTTGAAATGGAGAACATCGTCATCCCATGATTTCAAATTTAGTGGGGCCTTTCTTTGTGGCCACCGATTGTCTTGGTCGTTTTAAAGGTATCTTTGGCTTTTACTTTGGGCACTCCAAATGGAATGCATAATGTAAGAAAACAATCTTTGCATGGTTTCTTACAGCGTGATATAACGTATTTGTAATCAATGCTGAGAGTGAGGTGATAGCACTTGTACAGTAGTATTTCTGGAGGCGGACAGTGATAATTCTGAGAGTAATTGCGGTTGTATTATTCTGCATATATAATGATTGTGGTTTGTGACATTTTCAGTATATTGGCTTTCAATGATGTAACGTATTGCTCAGAAGAAGCGCTTACAGTGCAGGAACATCATTCAAGGCTGATATGTTTAGAATCATTCCACGCATTTACACTTCTCCAGAATGCATGTAACGCTGATCAGCCTCATTTTAGAAACAAAATGTGTCACACAACATGGTAATTATAAGGAAATCAACAAGATTCTTAAAAAAAAAAAACATGGTAAAGCATGGTAAAGACTAGTTCCTGTGAGGGGAGGGAATGCTTCATACTCCCAAGAAGGTGTTTGTGATATCGGATCACATCAGCTTGCAACATTTTGCTGGGAGCTCGTCTTTGGTGCAGTATACTCATAACAGTATGATGAATGTTCCTCTGTCTTTACATGCAAGAAAATTATCATACTCTGAGAGTTTTCAGACCCTAGGCAGGTACTGTACTGGCATTGCACACCTGCGCTTGCCTCTTTCAGTAATTAATGATCCACAGGCAAAAGTTGGTGTTACTGGTTGTGCTTTTTTTCTTTTAGCCTAAATCTATGTTAAACAGCTGCATTCATGGGGGGGGTTAGGTTTAGTTCCCCAAAACAGAATGGTACATTTGCATGTGAGAACGGCTTCTGTAACTCTTTATGCACCTTTGAGACATTTTTGCACTGCTAATACACACTTTTCCCATTGGGCAGCATAGAGTCTTGCAGGGGAGGAGTTAACTCTTTTATGTACCATTAATACAGTTTTTGCACTTTTAGTATGTGCACTAGTCCCATAGGTTCTTGCAGAGTGGGGGTTGATGATTGCAGTTGCAGTTGCTTCACATTTAAGCCCACATGTGCCACAATTACACAGTTTTTTCAGTAGTGCACACACACATCATGAAAAGCATCATCTTGGCTGGCACACAACAAGTTAACTCATTACACATGATTAAATTTTCTGGCCTTGTGATCCCTGGTCCAGTTTGGCTGTCAAAATTTACTATGAAACTGCAGTATCCAAATGGGTATGGCTTAATTGTGTCGTATTTGAAGGTATTAGAAGTTTATTCATAGCCTGTTGTCGATCATCGGAACAGCAGATTGTGTGGGAGTCACACTGCTTAGTATCTGAGTTGATAAAAAAGCCAGCTTAAGCAGAATTTCTCTGTCTTGGGGTTGAGATGATGCAGTGTTAGTAGCCTTGGTTTTGGACCGTGGAGTTTATTTCTTTTTCATGCACTGTTGCAACCAGAGTTCAGCCTGGATACATAGGATAGCCTTGATTCCCTTGCTATGGATGAAAATAAGAAGATCATAGAGGGGAAAACAGATGATCTGTGTCCAGATTTTATTGTCATTGCTGGATTGCAGCAGAAAGAACACAGAACAACTAAAACATAGGCTACAGTGTTACCAGAAATGATCAATTATAAACTGCCCTTCTCTGACAAAAGGAAGCAAGTTACAAATCACTCAAATCTGGGTTATTGGTACTCTTAGATTGTATTCAGCATTCCCTACATACAGGCAAAATCTGGACAAGAAGTATTCATCTTACTGCAAGATATTCAATCTAATATGATGTGGTGTTGCACTGATGCCAATGCAAGTGCCAGACACATTTTGTTCATTTACAAGGAAAGTCTCTTTTGTTAGTTGCTTCCTTTTGTCAGATTAGGGCAGTAAAGATCTAGGAAGAAGGAATAGTTTGTCTATATTTTGTTGTGGTTGCAGAAATGCAGTAGAAAGAAACAAACCGAACAGCCTCGAACCGAGGCTACATCATTACCTGTGGTGTGATTTGGGTAGGATACTCCTTGGATGATAAACTATATAGATACGTAAATCAACAATCAGCTCGGTTTGTGATCGGCAGCTCCCAAATGGGCTATATAGGAAGCAGCCAGGTCTGATCAACATGCTCCAGATGATTTGGAGCAATCAGTCAAACACTTGACCGCAAGTGGACGGTGGAAACCATGGCAAACAGCCCAGCAAACATAGTGTTTGGATATGTCATCCATCATGTGGAAATGGCCTGCCCTCGCACCAGTGATTTAGGCTGTAATTTGAGCGGGAGGAGTTTCTGTTTTTTAGTGGGCGATACCTACGGGTTTGAATCGCGTAAATGCCCTCACCCCCCCCCCCCCCCACCTCCTCCAACACAGACATGGGGACCCCTCCCTGATAAAAAGATTGTTGCTCAAATGGTGTGCATCGCTGTTACATTTTTACCACCAGTGCGTCTAATACATGCACACATACATTCCTACAGAGCTGCATATTGACTGTTTATAGTAATGAATACACTAACAATTGTGATTACACTTTTAAAGTATCACACAAACAGCTCTAGTGAAAAATTCAACTGTGTATTTCCCTTCGACATTGCAGGTTTTTTGTGTTGGCCACGTAGGTATGTGAGTATGAACGAGAGGGTTGTGTCCAACCATGTAACTCAACTGAGAATTGGCATTATTTTACTGCTCCATGTACTGTAGATATGGGTCCCGTTGCATAAAACTTACCATTGATGGTCACTCTGCCGTCGATGGTAACTACCATGGCAATATTGCTCGATAGCCAATCAAATGCAAGGTTTCCATATAATTCGCTATTGATGGCAGAGTTACCATCAATGGTAAGTTTTATGTGACGGGACCCTGGTGTTAGAAAGCTTAGGATCAAGACAGTATTCATGGTGTGGATTAGACAACACCAGCTTATTTCAATCTATATAATTATATATATATATATGTAAATTCATCTGCAATGATGACATGTACACCAAGTCAGAATCCCTCCTGTTTGTATCCGTGCTCAAAGGGTATTCCCGCTGTAAATAAACATATATACTCGCTGGAGAATTCATGCATTGATGCAAGTTATACATGAAAAATCCATGTTATGTTATTTGATATCATATATTGCCTTTTTATTTCTTATGATATATCCATGTAACGTGCCTAAAAATGATGTATCTATTTATATCTGTATATCTGCCAAGTGTATTTTGCGTGAAGTACGTGTACAAAGGAATATGTTGGTTTCGGTGCGCACATATTACGTTGTGTACATGTGCACTGATTCAAAAGAAATACATGTGATGCATCTACATTTATTTAGTTGACATTGCACATACATGTAAGCATATTTATGTATTTATTTCCAATATTTAATCAGAGGAGCCATTCAGGAAATGTCAGTCTGATAGGGCAACCTGTGCTCATTATGTACAAGTAGAACCAAAATCACTATTATTTGAATAATGCAACAAAATATGAACAATTTATTGATAAAACAAAGTGAATGTGACATTTAAGATTTGATTATTATAAAAAGTGATTGATATGACCATGAAACAATACACAAAACTTGATAATATGGCAACTGTGATAGAGGCAGAATATATACATGTTTGTTTCAATAGGAGCTAGGGGGTGCGTTTAAACTGATATCATTTGCCATTTTGCATAGTAATAATGAACTGCTTCCATGCTTCCATGGTTTGTTTATAAGAACGCACCCAAAGTATTACAGCACAAGATTGTGTAGCTGCAATATGCATAGAAACATTTGCTGATGTAACCTATACAGTAGACCGTAGCTCACACTTTTGTAAAAAAAAAATACAAAAAAGAAGTAAAAAGAAAAGAAAATGCATTTTGATACTCAAAAGAACAGAGACAGTGTATTATTAAGAGTAAACTGCTTAAAGATGGCCCGTCCCTTTTACAAACATCTGCAAACTTCATGAAAGTTTGCACATATTTAGCATGTATCTTTGGGACACCAACTGTGAAATTTAAAGGTCAGAGGTACCAAAACTCCCGTAGAATAAATGAAAATCTAATACTGAGATTTGATTCAAACTGATTGCCGACCGTTGACTTTTTGAAATTACGACGATTTTTGTGGTACGAAAAAAGAAAGCTCGATCAATTATCGAAGATTATTTCCTCAAAACCGAATATTACGCTTTGTCGATTCCAGGGAAAGGTTATATAGCCACTCCCTCTCAAATGATGACAAAGTAAGGGAATTTTCAGAATAAAATCTGCAAAAGGGACGGGCTACCTTTAAGGGAGACAAATGTGGTCTTTAAGACAGATGGTCTTTGTATGCAGGTAGAAACTAAAGCAGGTTTCATTGTCTTGCAACATGGAAAGATTGAACTGTGTATCACATTCTAAGCGCTACGATATTGAGTGTGATACATGTATGAATGGATGTATCGATCAATCTTTGTGAATGTATTGTTTTTCTTTTCACGTCACAAGTTTTTCCCTAAATATTGACAAAATTCAAATCGGCGAATTTGAATGTGATAAGTTTTGTTTTGCATTATTTATAAACTTTACCTTTCAACCTTGTTGATAGCCAGTGCTTGGCTTGATTATATTTGTCAGTAAGTACTTTTTGATAAGTCCTTGTCATTAATTGCACTGTATGAATAAGTGGACACCAAGTTATTAATTATGATCATGGCTTAAATGTACAATGCTGTGAGAAAATAATAATAATGATAATACATAGAATTTATATAGCGCACTTTCCATCTTAACTAGATGCTCAAGGCGCTTCAGAGCAAATTAAAGAGAGAGAAAAAAATACAGTACAGATATATGACTCAGATAATTTTATTTTGCTATAAATGCCAGACATTTTTCTTTGAGCTTGAGCTTGCTCAAAAATACAGGTCTAAAACGTTTCATTGCAGCATGGTTTGTCTAAAAGTGTTGCATTCTTATATCCAGTAGCTCACTGGCATGATCTAGGATAGGGAATTAAGGAGGGGACCATCAAGTGTGTGTCACGTATCCCAGTGCTTTGCCCTGCAAAGCATCATCAATGTCCTACTCTGGGATCATCCCTGGCTTTGCCTCCGCCACTACCTATCTAGTCTCCCCTCCAGCCTGTCGGAAGTTTTTTTTTTTATCCCAACCAAAGAAATAAGAGACTGGTCACTTTCTTGATCTCTTCTTTCTCCAGTCCATCCCATGGGTGAACTGGGGAAGAAATCAAGAATAATAAGTCTGTTGCAGCCAAGGGTGGTCACTGGAAAATAGTTTACGCATCCATGACCCAAAACGACAGAATGTCACTTTTTGTCAGATATCTGTGCTGGACACGTGGTGCACAACTGTGGAACGTGTGGCTCAAAGAAAGCAAAAACAGTAAGAATAATAAGACTGATATTGATGATTAGGCGCGTGGCACAGTTAAGTTACGCGTTGCTCACAATCGCTTTCTGGACCTGACGCGTGGTGTTTGCTGCGCAGCACGTTTTCTACGCTGGGGACCACCTTGTTGGAGCCAAACCTGGTTATTTAAAGGCTTTCACGCGTTGATTCTGTGGGGAGACGTCACTATTTAGCTGCTACGCGTACTTACAAACTTAACGCACGTATGCGGCACGCAGCGAAATGGCTAGCCACGATCAGGGCCGAAGGTTTAGCTTCGGTAAAGATCGTGCATTCTAGCCAGGCGGGTAAATGCGTAAGTGCCCGAGAAACAATACACAAAGGTCAGTGTGCGTTTTGCACGGAACGCACTGCGTACGCAATATGGCAGCGCGCTAGGGACGAATCCTGCGTACGACACGTGAAAGCCTTTAATAGGTTGGATTTAACATGCCCAATAGCCTGGTTGTCATGCTACTACATATACCTATCTCATGTACATGCTTCCATGTCTACAATGCTATCATTTGAACAAATATGTGTTTATACTGTATGTGCGCTGTTTAAGACTCGTATCATTTGGTATGATATGAATTGCTGTTGTTATTAACATTGGTCTCTCTCGTCAGCCTTGGGCATGTTCTATGTCAGTACGATTGCCATTATTTTCTTTATCTATGCATTTACAAATGGTTCTATAAACAAGTATGTGTAGTTGAGAAGAAGAAGAAACACACAAAGTATAGTCATTGTACAGAGCCTGTATATAATGTGTATAAATTACGATGGAATTTGAGCTTGTACACCACAGCAGAGTATGTATGGTATTGTTAAAGCATGTCAATGCACTCTGTTCATCTGGGGTCATCATTTCTTTTCAGTCATGAATGTAATCAGCGTAAAACATTCTGTCTTCTGTCTTGAGAAACTGAAGATAAAGAGTTGTGTCCGTGACAGCCATCTTGTTAATGTACTCCACGCTGTATTATGATTGTAGGGAATGTTAACAGTCATTATGAATATGTATGTTTATTAACTGTTTGTCCATACATCTTCGGTCATTCCCACATAAACGCAATGGTGATATTAAGTGAGAGTACATTTTAACATGTGTTGGGGCATCACCTAAGGGGGGGGGGGGGGGGGTAAGGGGGATCATAAGTTTGATGGAGGCTGTTGGAGGATTTAGAGGAGTGAAATCAAACATGAATTGACTACCTACTGTTTTGCAAAGCAAGGTGTGCATGTTTGTTCACAGGAGATGAATCTTGATTGATAATAGTATTGTAGATGATAGTGAAGATAAGGATGTGGGTGGGGTGGGGTGGTGGTGGGGTAATGCTCCCTACCCCGCTCTCTTATATGATGGTTACTCTCCGGGGGAATGGGTGAGAGATATACTTGCTGGCCGATCCCTGCACGCAGTGATCTGATACCCGCTGAGATATTGAGCGTGGAAGAGGAGAAAGTTACCAAGGTGTGAGGTTTCGTCAATTCTTGCCACCTCATCCCCGGTCTAATGAGTTTCTTATGCATGCCGCCATTCATCATCCTTGGCAGTTTGGGCCAATAATGTACCTAGTGTTTGTTGCCCTTCATGAGTCGCCTTTCTCCATTCTCCCTCTTCTCCCTCCTTTTCCTCTCTCTCTTTCTGTCTGTCTCTCTCTCTCTCTTGCTCCTTTTTTCTCCCTCTCTTTCGCTCCCTCTCTCTCCTCTCCCACCCCTCTCCACTTCTTTCTTCTCGTTCTTTCCTCTTATCTCCCTTTTATTCCCCCCATTCCTTTCGCCCCTCACCCCTCTTCCCTCTTCCCCCCCTCACCCCTCCCCCCCCCTCACCCCCCCCCCATCTCACTCCCCCCCCCCATCCTCCCCCCCATCCTCCCCCCCCCCCCATCTTTCTCCTCTCCCCCCTCTCTTTTCTCCCCTTCATTCTCCCTTTCTCCTCTCTCCCCTTTGCTTTCTCCACTTCTATTTCCTCCTCTTTTATCCCTCCCCTCAAATCTCCCCTTCTCCCTCTCTCCCGTCCATTTATACTCCCAATCCCCTCCTATCTCATCCCCTTCCCCTCAATTTTTCCCTCCTTCCTCTCCTCTCCATCTCCTCCTTCATATCCCCTTCTCTCTCTTCTTTCCCCTCATGTCTTCCTCTCCACCCACTTCTTCCTCCTCCCGATTCCCTTACCATCTTTTCTCTCCCCCTAACCAATGATGCTGTTAAAAGCAACTGAATAGCCCAAATACTAAACTCCCAATCGCCTCTCTTTTCTGCAAGTTTAATTACTTTTTTTTAGCCAGAATTCCTTCAGTGCGGTTGGCTAGACAGAAATAATTCCTCCTCTCCGAATCCGACAATTCAGGCTCATGCTGCGCAGTCAGTGTGTCCAGCTTGGTTCAGCTCCAGCAGCCGAGGAATTGACTCAATTATCATTTTGTCAATAAGATGGTAGTGTGTGCCTTGCAGATAATTCCCTGTGTGTTTTTCTTGGTATATGGATCAATGATTAGTACTGGCAAGAGATGGGATGGCAAGCACAGGCAAAATTTTCCTCCCAAGAATTATGGATTTCTCCTCGTGGATCTTAACCTTTTGCCAGAGAAGAAGAAATACACCTCATTCCTTTCTTGTCCGCTGTCTGCGACTATGTGATTGTGCCGTATTAAGAGGAATTAGTCAACATAACGCAATGCGTATGTGTGTATGGTGAATCACTGGCAGATATTGTGCGCACATAATATGCCACTAGTTTGTATGTTAGCACGGTATTTTAACAATATGATTTATTTGATTTAAGTTTTAAAATTCACCTGTCACATGATGACCCCTCTGCGCCCCCAACCCCCAACACACCCACCACCTGTCATTGTTCCCACATTTTCCCCATCCTCACACTCATCTGACCAAAATATGATATTATCATACATTGATCGTGGTATATATATTGCTATGGCACTTCAATGATATATGAAATTTATGTATAATTGATTAATTATAACTGATGTTCAACTTAAGTGTGTTTATATATTATGCATTATATACTGTATATCTTCATCTAACAGTAGACACAGTTAACATTAGTTACGAAAGGCGCTCTAATGAAAAACTATGGCAGAAAGGTATCAATTTGTTTTCTTGGATATACTTTTCAATTGTTTGTATTATCCGAGTTGCCATTATCTTGCTTTGAAGCTCCATATCCACAAACAGGTACATGTATATCATGAAGGTATTTGTAACA
>CAVLGW020000322.1:0-18545 GCA_963669155.1 Arbacia lixula
TATTGTGGGTTGTGTATTTTCATTCATTTTCAGGAAAAAATTTTAAGGGTTGGAACTTTTTAAACTGTTATCATGAACATGAAATTGGCAAAGGAGTCTGTACTATGGATGTCATAACTATAACTGATATTTTTATAATCGGATTTTTAATTTCTTTAATAAGCATACATGTATATCAATATTAAAATGCAAAACGTGTGCAGACACATTTAAATGATCTCCCAATGGCACAAACATCTTGTAAAGCAATTCACATTGTACATCAGGCTCACATTATGTATTATGGGAAAACTTCAACAAATAAAATTGGCATGCGTACAGTACAGTATGTACACTACATGATTGTGCTTGTGTGGGGGTGGTGGAGCGTCATGTAGAAAGAGAGGGGCAGATTGACATAGAGACAGAGAGAAAGAGAGAGAGAGAGAGAGAGAGAGAGAGAGAGAGAGAGAGAGAGAGAGAGAGAGAGAGAGGGGAAAAGAGAAATCATTAAATTCCTCCTAACCCTGGTAAATACAGTATTCTTTCTGGAAAGAACCAAAATATTTGGCATTCTTTATGAACACAAAACTCATCAAACAGCACTACGGCTTATGTATGTACTGAACTTGTACCTGAACTTAGAATATTTTTTTGTCAGAACCAACATCAATGGAGGAGGAAGTAACATTTGGAAAAATCATAATTGTCGGGTCTGCAATGATAATAATGAGATGAAAAGGGAATTTTACCAGGCAAACCACTCTTTATCATGGCAAATGTTCCATGAAGGAAGTCAATTTAAGTTGTTTCTCTTCATTTTTTTCCCTCTTCATCTTTCCCTTCTTTTTCTCCTCCTTCTCCTCCTCTCTGACATAAAGTTGTTTGTGCTCTTCCTTCTCCTGCATTGCCTCCTTCTGCTGCTTCTGTTTTTCTCATTTTCCCTCTCCTCTTCTTCCTCCTTCTCCATATCTTTCTCTTTTTCTTCCTCCTTCCCCATACATGTATCTTCCCCTTCTCTCTCCTCCTTCTCCTCACCTTCCTCTTCTTCTTCCTCCTCCTCCTCCATATCTTCTTCATCTTTCTCCTCCCCTCCTCTATTCTATTTTCCTGATCTCCACCTCCCTTGCATTCTGCCCCCCCCCCCCCCCCACTTTCCGTCTTATTTTTCATGTTAATTATTCCCTCCAGATCCTCCTGTACTTTACATATAAAGTAGCTTTCCTGAATTTTTCTAGGATCATACCAAGCAGAACACCAGCACTTTTTTGTAGAAACAACGAGAGATAATTTTAAATAATACACATTAACTGATATCGACCCATCACAAAAAGCTAAGTACATAAGCAAAGGCTTTGATTTTTGCAAAAAATCAAAATAAATAGTATCTCCATAATGCATAGCACTTGCACAATATAGAATTTGCTACAATATATCTATGTCTGACTGAGCAAAATGCAAAATTGTCATTGATTATTATTATTAGGTTTAAAGTCATTAGGGTCGCTGTAAACAAAAATCAATCAACGGACAGGGTGAGTGCTTGTGTACGCCTCAGATTACAATTACAAAGTATGCACAGCATCCCAGATAAATTACCGCCCTAGCAAGGATTAGTGCATTATTCGTCTGGTTCTGGTTCGAGTACACTTCAGTACATGTATGTACACCTCAGTACATACAGTACTACCGTACACAATAGCTATTCAAGATATTAATTTGTGCATTGTTGCGTAGAAGAAAGAAAGTATTAGGCAGCATTGCTTTCCAAAGATGATATCATGAAACAGACAACCTGAACTACATACAGTCAAACCTGTCTTAGCGGCCACCTGTCTATAGCAGCCAACCTGTCTACAGTGGCCACTAAAATAATTCCCCCGGAGAGAGATCATTTGTTAAAGAACCTGTCTATAGCAGTCACCTGTCTATAAAGGCCACAATTTTTGTTTCCCTTGCATGGCTACTAAAGACGGGTTTCACTGTACATGTATAATATATCATTTTTATATCCTGAAAGGATTTTTGTGTACAGGAGCTCTTTTTTGTTTCTTGTGGCGGGATGGTTGAATCACTCTTGAGTGCCGATATTATTTTAACACAAAAAAGTACCACATGATGTGTAGAGATGCACATTGCTTAATGTACCTGATGCAAGATGCAAGAAGAAAATATCTAGATTTTATACATTTTGTGTCCGGAAATAGTACTATGTACACTCCAGCTCAAAGGAATTGGCATAGGGAAAGGGAAAGGGAAGAAAGGGAAGAAGCCGCAGTTTTAAACCACAGTATATTTTGTCCAGTTCAGCATGAAACATGATGTTTTTTAGGCTAAAGCATTGTGTTTCATGCTGAGCTGGACAAAATATACCGTGGTTTAAAACTGCGGCTCCTTCCCTTTCTTCCCTTTCCCTTTCACTTGTATATGCTAATGGGCCTTTACAGAAGGAGAATACACATTAAAATGACTGCACAGATGTACACAAAAAATAACATATTTTTCACTCTCTAATGATGCCCCAAAATAGCAAATCAAGGAAATTCATGATTTATGACCAGATGTCGCCACAGCAAACACACTCTAATCTCCTAACAAACAAGGTTGCTCCATTTTGAAAACAACCAGGTCCAAAACCACGAGTCTATGTTTAATGTGAAATATTTATTGTGGTTTGTTTATATTTTAAAGACGGATGGCAGTACAAACAGCATAAATAATGCAAGCTATCCACATGAAATCAAAAGAATAATTTTGATAAAATGCAGCCTCGAAATGTCAAATCAAAATAAAAACATGTTTTCATGCATCAAATTAACAGACGTGATCGCCGCCCCTCAAGTTCCCTCAATTATCTAATACTATGAAAAAGCCGACCACTGATTCCATCGCCATGACTCAGCATCTAACGTATCATATCCAATCAATAGCTCATGAATGAATTATTGGCAAAATGGGGGGGAATTTGACAACTTAGGCGACAGAATCAATTTCGGTTTCACTGATCGCACATTTCAACCATCATCCTATCCTATTTATTATTCATCCTTAATTCAAAATGAATGTTGAACTGATGGTGCATTGTACTTGTAGCATTGTACTGATCACGTACATTGTATCTCTGAAGAAAAAAAAATGGTGACCAATTTCCATTAAAAGGGCATTCAAAGTTCATGAACAGCACTTAGAAGGACTCAAACAGTAATGTTCGGAGCGTGATCAAATCTTACTGTTTTTTGTACAGTATATGTGTGAACCTAAAAATCTCACTTTCATTGTTTATAACATGGATATGTGAATAACTGTGATAACTGGAGTTATTTTGCGTGTGCGGACATAAAAAAAGGCTTAAAAATGAACTCCATGTACAGGTAAAGTTGCAATCCAGATATCTTATATGTTGATGTGCGTGTGAATGGATCCAATATACTCTCTAGACAATGCAATTTAATGTTTAATTAAACTCTCTCATTTCAATTTTATGTTTGCTATTAATAAACCTTTCTTTTCAAATTGGGTTAAACATGTTTTTTATGTCACTTTTGATGTCCCCAGTTTATATACATGTACACACTCACACATACATGTGAAAAGAATATTGCATGTAATTGTGCCATAGTTGCTTTAACAACATAAACAAATGCATTCATTGATACTTTAGTAGCAAAACCTGATGACTAGTCCCATTGGCAGATAGAAGACTGATAAGAAATTAAATTTTGAAAACAAGCTTTGTCAATGTCATTTATCATCGGTTAAATGCTAAAAATCTCATGCAGAATTAAATTTAATTGCTGCTTTCCCCACAAAAAAAGCCAAGTACAACCAGTCATGTATGGAACGCCATATGTCAGTCTTATGGTTAATGAATCCCATATCCCATGAAGGAATTGATTTTATACTGTGCCGTAAGAATATTACCAATCTTTAGAAATACACAAAGAAATTGGGGGTATACAAATGTGAAGGGTAAGCAGAACACTGCACAAACAGGTAAAAACATAAAATGGAGGGTGCATTGTTGGCAAAGGACACCAACACAGCCTAAAACAAGCTTGCAAAGAGGTTGGGCGGAATGGGTGCTGCTACTAATGTGAACAGGGTCAGTGGTAAATATGAACAAGGCTTTAGACAAATCTAATAAGTAGACAATGTCTAGTCAGCAGTCACAGTCTGAGGCTGATATGCCCAGCTTAATACTCTTGCCAAATTTGCCTTGGAGATCACCTCTGTATTTGGGTTTAGTCACTGATATCAATGCCGTAGTCTGATCTTTCTGATAGAGGACTGGTAACTGTATGTTGTTCAAACCAGAAAGCACTGGGGTTATTCACAACCTGTAAACTACAGTACTCTTAATGTTGCATTTGTTGTAGTTTCTGATGTACAATATAAAGTGGGGGTTTTTTTGTCTAAAATAAGCTAAATCTCTCTTGGAGAGTGCATACAAAATACTGTACATGCATGATAGTATTTCTGCACATACAAGTACGCTGAACAGATACAGGATACATCCTTTGTTTTAATTTTCATTTCATTTATGTCAACCTACATTTAAAAAACACCATACATCTGCACTGTTTGTACTAAGTTATGACAAGGATCCCTGAGAAGTAAATCTGCTTATGAAATGAGAGGGGTCCTTTACCCCAAAAAACTGGATCAGAATAGGTAGGCGAAGAAAGTTTTTGACTACAAATGTTTACAAAAAGGCCAAAGACATGGTTCACAAACTTTACTAAGTCTGATGATCTGACACCTTGCCTGTTAAAGCCATCAGTAAAAAACTGGTATCATGCCATTCAAGTGTACTCAAATAACAATATGTGTGTGTTGCACAGGCTAGGCAGTTGAACAATAGATGTAAATATTTGCATATTACTGAATAAGTAATTAACACATAATAGAGGCCTTGGTTTATTTGTACTGGTACCACTTTCTAAGTTTGCCATAAAAACCTACCTGCTATTGTCATACTTATACACTATTTGTACACAAAATGCACAAATCATACAAACGGTACATGTATGAGTACTTTTGAGTAGCAATTTGTCTGACTACTTATGACAATACAATGCCAATCACAAGTTCAGGAAGTGAACAGCAGACAAAAGAAATATGAAACGATCAAATACAATGCACATCCCACGTTGACCGGCTGGAGATGTCCAGTTTTGACTCAGAGTAAGATAAACAGCAGTGAAATCTAGTTTCGGCCGGTCCTTGCCCGTGACTTTTGAAACTCCCTGCTCAATTTTCTAAACTCACACAGGATAAGACCCCAAGCCACATCCTTTGACCTAGCAATACCAAAGCATACCCTGTCCTTGTTAGTCTGCACTTGGCAAAATACACAGCGCCCTATTCTGATCTGAGAAAATTTGCTATAAATTGTAGCATTCTCTATGGGCTCAGAAAGTCCTCCTGAAATATGTGTTCGGCTATTTTTAAGCAAATTGGTGCTTTATCACTCCCTGCCTTCTTCGGTCCTAGCACACTGCATTTAAAGCACATGCATCATTACTGTGTCCTTCACACCAGGAAAGGCAGTTGGAGACTTTTCCTCAAGCAATGAGAAAAATACATGGGGGGCTCTGGTCAATTTATCCTCTGAAATACGAAAAGGAGCCCCCCATAGATAATAAAAGAGCCCCGAGAAACACCTAAATTTATCTTTTTATGGTACCTTTCACAATATCACAGCATGTGTCAGTGTGTTTGTTTCACAATGCTGGGCTTGAAAAGACACCCACTCCAAAAAGAAAAACAAAATCTCATCCTCGGACATTACACAGTTTGGCAATATTGGGCAATTTTTTTATGGAGAGGTCTGATTATTAGTTGTCAACTTTATGGGGAAGAGCGACCAATTCTGATAAAAAACAGACACATTCCAGAGAGGCTTGTTGGGGGAGGTCAAGTACTGGGATTTAAGTAAAGGAGGCAAGTTGTAAAGAGACAATCCTTTTGATCATCCTCCTTTCATCATTCTGTCCTGCTCGATTGTTGTTCCTCATTTTCAGTAGCATCCTGAACTTGAATAGAAAGGGGTTTTCCTCATTGTTTTCTTTATGTTTGTCGAGTGGTCAACTGATGCAGGATTTAGAAGAGGGGAGCTGTAAACGAAACACTTCTTTGATCCTCCACCAGTCCACCTTTCATCATTCTTTTGTGCTTGTCAAATGGTTACTGATGCAGGATTTAGAAGAGGGTAGCTGTAAAAGAAACACTTCTTTTGATCCTCCTTGCATTATCCCATCCTTCCCTATTTTAGTATTAATAATCATCCTTATCACTAGCACACTGAACTTTGATAGAATGGAAATCTTTGCTACATTCATTTGTGCTTACAAGTTACCAACTCAATTGCAGGGTATTTAACCAAGGGTACCATCCCCACCCCACCCCAGTGACCACCTCCCCCCCCCCCCCCCTTGAGACACTCCTTTTGATCCTCCTCTTTTCATCCATTCATCCTTCTATTATTGTTCCTCCTTTTCAAAAGCACCCTGAACTTGAATAGACAGTGCTCAGACTCCACTACCCTTCCTTTGTGCACACTGACTATTATACTCTAAGCATACAAAATACACACGCAGTACTCCTGGGGAAAAAGACTTGGAGGTGTTGGTATCCAGGGGCGAACCTTAAGGGACTAGGATGTTTAACAGGTTGGCTTGAGGGGGGAGATCCTGCCTTTAAAAGACCCATTCATGCATTGGTAATTTACAGTATTATTATGTTTATCCACTCACTGTTAACAAAGTTCAAATATCCTCTAGCCATCTTCTCATGATTGTAATCATTTTTAAACTGTAAATACACTTTGCGTGAAGTGTAATAACTGCAACAAACACACAAGATCATCACATTGAAGTTTAAACACGCCAACCTGCTCAATTAGAGTGATGAATATAAGTTTCTACATCTACTGAATAGAATGTCTATTGGTATCTTGAACTATAAATCATACTTCCTTAAAGTTAGCCCATCCCTTTTGCAGACCTAATTCTGAAAGTTCCCTGACTTTGTCAACATTCAAGAGAGTGGCTATATAACCTTTCCCTGGAATCGACAAAGCGTAATATTCAGTTTTGAGGAAATAATCTTCATTATTTGATCAAGCTTTCTTTTTTCGTACCACGAAAATAGTCAAATCTCAATGAAAACTAGTTAGATTTTCATTTATTCTATGGGAGTTATAGGAACTCTGACCTTAAAAATTCACAGTTGGTATCCCAAAGGTACGTGCTAAATACATGTATGTGCAAACTTTCATGAAGTTTGCAGATCAGGGATGGGCCATCTTTAACAGTGTACTTGCATTTGTGTGTGGGAAGGAAAGGGGGGAATGAGACACATCAATCATCTGTCATTCTCTGATGATACTTTCTGATAACCCTAAGCAGCAGACAGTCTCCTTATTGTTCCCACCAATAACATTGCATTGGTTGACACACTGGCATTAAATCTCATAAAAAGTGCAATAATGTGCACATCATAATTGGGCTATTGGACTCTCATTTTCATTGATGTATTTGTGCAGCTCTTTAGAGTTAGAATTACATGTAGTCTGAAGGCACAGACACAATTATGATAACATCTCAAAATATGTGTCTGGAAATAAGCCTACAACCTGATTTGCTGGTTGTATCCTAATAAGAAACATGCACAATGTGTACTGTTTACCAGCTAGACTCTGCAGAGTTTCAGCAGAGTATATTGATTAAGCCTCATTCACTCACCCATTCACTCACTCATTCGCTCATTCACTCATTCACTCACTCACTCACTCACTCACTCACTCACTCACTCACTCACTCACTCACTCACACACTCACTCACTCAATCACTCACTCACTCACTCACTCATTCACTCACTCACTCACTCACTCACTCACACACTCACTCACTCAATCACTTATTCACTCACTCACTCACTCACTCACTCACTCACTCACTCACTCATTCACTCACTCATTCATTCATTCACTCATTCACTCACTCACTCACTCACTCACTCACTCACCATCAAGGTTTTGTACCTGTCAACAATTATAGGTTGGTAAACTGACTAGAAGCAAAGACTATCCTTCATTCTTGAGATATCAACATCATGGATGTTACAGGGGTCAACTGAGGTCATGCTGAAAGAATTTCAATGCCAGGTAGAGTCACAGAAAATATGGGGGTGTACTTTTGTCTGCATTATCAGGGAAAGGTAGCCCTTACTGTAGTCAACCTTCTCTGGCATGTGCAAGGCACTGTTGAGTTTGTGCTTGAAAACACATCAACATGGTTGACGCTCCAGATAAATCGTGAGAAACTATTAAACACTACGAAGTGTTTACAAATGGAACATATCAGGGGAAAAAGTATCAATTTGTTTGTGGGTGTTTATTCTGAAAAGTCAGAATTATACATGTACAGTGACTTTTACCAAAGTTGTGAAATTCATTGAAAATCATTCAACTTTTATACACACAGAATCCTGATCATTCAATTTCCTGGGCAACTCAATTTCTGTACAGGTGTAGATCATGATAAGGTACTCTGTTTTACATTTATATTGTATAACATGCATAAGCACTACCACAGACTCTAAGACTTCAATTTACATGTAATGATGTACAGAGAAAGATGACGGGACTGGTGATTCAAGAATTTGAAGCAAACAGAACTCCCTTGTATCTAATTTGTCTGATTTGTCTCAGACCAGTCATAAATCTCTTTCTCTTATTTTTTTCTACTTCCATTCACTTTAGCTTATGATATTAAGGGTATCCTGTCCCTTTAATCCATTATGTTGATGTAATTTAAACACTCTGGAGGAAAGGAGAGAGGCAATAATTTATCAGCCGACCCTGTGCTGAATTACTGTCTGGACATTAACATATCAACATGCTACTAGGTTAAGTAGAAGTGGGGGCCCACACTAAGCACAGTGTCATAGTCTGATTGGCCTTACCTGGCTTCCAGACTGTTTGACATTTTTAATCCAATCTAGAACTGTCTCTCTACAGGGATACTCTTCATTGATACATTTGGGTCTAGCAGTAACAAGACTAATTCTCTTCTTTGCACAATTTGTCCATCCATTAGAGAAGAACTACAGAGTGATTAGTCTACTGCAGCCAGACTTAGCCATTGTGGAGTTTGGATTAGAAATGTGCAACAGCCTGAAAGAAAGGCTGTGTGATTAAATGCAGATCAAATCTTCAGTCATGTACACTACAGTACACTGCTTACAAGGATTAGGAAAATGGCAATACCAAGAAATATTGGCATAATATGACCATTAAACATGTTGATAATATCCATTTCTATCAAAACTACAAGGACATACCCTAAATGTACATTATGCTCATACAGTATAAAATGAAATGAAAATTAAATCTTCAATGTGTACCGTAAAAATGTACACTATTTACAAGGATTAGGTAAATGGCAATACCAGGATATATTTACATAATATGAACATTAACATACTATCAATTTCTATGATAGGTAAAGGACATGTTCAGTATGCTAACTGTATACAGTAAATGAAATGTTGATTTTAATAATGGTTAAATACGACAGAATGATCTAGTCTCAACAATATGATGCCTACATGTGCCTACATGTACATGTACTGTACAGTAGACACAGAGTGTACGCATGGATGCACGTGTTGAGTGGCAAATTGGGGCTGGAATTAGGTATACTTTTTTCCTCCTGCTGTCTAGAGATCTCGCCATTAGCGGCCCATCTTTATGTACATTGAGGAGTGAAGGGGGCCAGGATGCAGGTGGATGCATTTCCTTCTTAGATACATCTACATGTACGTACATGTACTTGAATGTAAACTTTGTACGTGTTGTGAAAAGTCAAACAAAGAGCTAAGACATTTCTGCAGTAATCAGCACAATTTGTATTTTCTTTTATAGAAAAGGTTAAGTTGTTACAACCAACATTACCGGTTATTAAACAAAGTTTCTTCCAACCTGTCACAAAGTCATCTCTATACTGTCACAAAATGTACATTTCAAACTACAATTAGTTTTTACAGTAAAAACAACAACAATCAATTTTCCATAGTTTGAAAATCAAGGATCTAGTGACAGACCTAATCTTCAAGGCAAGAAATAGCAGTGATAATGGGTACATGTATGTGACCCGTTACCATGGCAAAACCATTCTGCGGTCATCACGAGTCCCGGTCTCATTTGATGCCAAAAAAGGACAGAAAAGTCTGCCTTGATTATGACCTCCAATCATTACTACCACTTCCCCTTTTAAAAAGCCTGTGCTGCATTATATCCTACCAGTATCCTTTTCTGAGCCCATGAACCTGACCACAACAATAGCACATTCCTGTATCAGCCGAGGACTGTTGTCATGGGATTTATACAGAAACTTCACAAAATCCACAGGGAACAATAAGTCCATTCAATTCAATCCCACTCACTGCTTTATTTCTTCTCTTGAGAGACTGATAACTAAAAAGTCTAGCTCACAAGGGTCTATTTCAGAACCAGTGTCTAGAACTGGTGACTCATTTCCCAGTAGAATACCTACTGTCAATTTCAAATAAAATATTTCTTTTGAAAAAGGAGTGCCAACTAAAAAATGTACATTGTAGTGCAAATATAGTTCAAATAGCAATAGAAATGCCTGAAATCTACAATGTACCTTCTCTGTCTAGAATGCCTAAGATCACAATCTCATGTCTACCAGTCAACTGAAATTAGGACAAAGTCCATCTCAATTTCAAATATGTCTGTAACATTCAATGAAAAACTGGGTCAAAGTACAATTTTTGTAGGGCTACATGTACTGTACAGTATGTTCAACTGTCAGCCTGTCACACTGCGAACATAGTTCCCCAATGGTAAGTTCTTGCACAGTGCACAGTACAGAAGCAGAAAAGTTGGACTGTGAAACTTCATTCAACAAAACGTGTTTATCAATAAAACAATGTGTGTGTTTTATTTGATTTGAAGAGCTTGCCAGAACTGATTGACATGAAATACACTGCACATGCAAACAAAAACACAGACCTTGGGATATAGTACAGTTCATACACACGTTACTGTGATACGAGTCTGTAGAGTAATTTTCAGTACATTGTACATTCCTGACAGTCTAAAAAATTAAGTACACACTGTATCATATTAAAATAAAAATCAATTTTGTTTACTACTGCAAATTACAGAATGTATGTTTTATGAGAATGATTGATGTAATCTAATTGGTCAGAGGATCACACAAACTCATAAGTACTTGAGCCACTAAAAATGACTCATCGAACAAGGAAATAATGATCTGCTACATGTACGTGAGAGGTAAAAATAACTTTTGAAGTTCTAGTTCTACGGATAAGTCTGGATTGTTATAAGACATTGCAGATGTCAAAATACATGTACAGTTCTCTGTGTCAACACTAAGGGATCATGTAGGATACATGCATGATCAGCATTTCATTGCTGAAACTGTCAACTTCACTTCCTTGAGCTATCAAAATAGAATGTTTAGGATATATGTAACCGTTAAACACAAATAGACAAAATGTAAATGTTTGCATTTTAGTCCTAGTATCACAATGATACCATATTTTATCACAAGTATGACCAGTATCTGTTTTTAAAACAAAAACACACTCAACAAAAATGCTATAAATATACTTTCATCACGATAGGCCATAACACTCAAAACTGAAATGATGATCAGAATCAGATATTATTTTTCCCTACTCATCCAATACAGGAAATGCAAATCACTTCAAATGATGACTTCATACATGTACATGTCCATTACGACTGTTAGTGTGGTCTTGAGGGGAAAGATATGTTGTTCGTAGGGGCAACACCCTCACCCCCCCCCCTCCCCCCCCCACACCCACCCACGCCCCCACCCACCCACCCACTCCTCCCTGAGCCCATTTGCCATTTCCTCACTGATAATGGTACCACCGATGATAAGTGATTTATTAGTATGTGTAGGTGTACATGTGTCGTACATGTAATGTAATATCCAGACACTTCTTATCATTATGTGATGTACATGAAATAAACATTTATACCAGGGCCAATGTCTAAACATGTGTGCACACATTACTACATGGGTACAGTTTGTGCTCTATACACTTTGTACAGTGTACATTTGTACATTCCCCCATCCATGAAATGGAACATTCAACCAAGAATGTTGTCAAACATTCCAGACGCCTGAGTCACCTTGTTACTTGTAGGAGTTCCAGTTCGTCAAGGTCTATTGTTGCCATCAACAGAAAATCAATGAAATTACTGACTCAGCTGTATAAAGGGGCATGGTTCCGTTTAAGCTGAACTGCTCATGTGTGTACATGTGTATGTTCTGTTTAGCCCCATGGTATGTTTTGTGTTGACTGGTCCAAATGAGAGAAACGTGTATTACCTGAAAGTACAGGTATACACACAAAAGTACATTGCAAAGAGGTGTTTAAACGAGTTAATCACATCCTTTTCTCCCTGAGTTAATCACATCCTTTTCCCCCTGATGTACATTGTTAGCACAAGTTTGTTTCTTTTGTTGTATTATTGTTATTCCTACAATAGCTAAGTACATGTGTGTATAGGTTGGTTGTTTGAACTAGTGTTATGTGTACACATCGCTGTAAATGTATCCACAAATGGTTAAATCATACTCCATGTATGGCTGTACAATGTACAGGTACATACACGTACAACTGTCCTGTTCGTTATGTAGAATTACACTATTAGATGAAAATCAAATGATGGTACAGGTGATCATCTTTCTGAAGCAATGGCACATCATTCATGGCAACTGAATACAGTCATGTACATTATTTGGCAGCAAGAGCAAACTTGTAAACCATCCAATACATCAACAACTTAACTTACTTTTCACAATGATACCTGTACATTCTGGACATTGTGGAGTTAGAATGCATAAGAAAGACAATGACCTGCCAATGTAATGCAATCCCATCTGATTACATATCAGTGAGTGATTAACTGTTTTGGAAGTTCAACCAGTTTCAAAGGCTACAACCAGTTACACACAGGAAATGTGCCAACTTGCAGACCAAATTAGCTTTGTTGGACATGAAGTTATTGACCTACAGTACACTTGTACTAAAGTGTACAAGTATATAAAGTATACCACATTATTTGAGCGATTCCCGTTCACATGCGCAGCTATCGGTAATGCATTGGCAAAATTGCTGTAAATGTCGCGCCTTTTCTGCGGATGGGTGGTGTACATGAACGGGGTTAAAGAATGGCTGACTGACATACGTTCTACACCCATGCAGAGTTAGACTGCCTTGGTCATTCTTTCCATATATTTTGGCTTGATCAAGACAGACACCAAAGTCCAAGGAAATATTTACAGTCCTTCACAGTCAGTGGTGAATACTGAGGTCGTAGTGAACAAAGCATAACAGAACTTTGATCATTCTCGTTGTGCACTGAAAATGTATCCAGGGACTGCATTTTTATACTGCTATGTACATCAGTGAAAAAAATAGAGGACAATGACCCACATATAGTACATTTGCGGATGTCAAGCGGAAGTGAACATTTTCACACTCCTCATGAATTCTCAAGTACATTCACCCTCCCCCAAAAAAACCTTCTATTTACAGTTTTGAGGTGAATCACGAAAGCACACTTCTTCCCAATAAAGTTTTAGGGTTGCTTCTGTAGTTGTTGAAGAAAAGGGTATATTCATAACACTCAATGTACATGTACAGTGTACAGTACCTTGTACACTCTGTATCATTTTTGATCTCACAGTCACAGTATACTTGTACATACAAGTACTTTAGTATCATCATAACAACATAAAGTCCTTGGGCAGGGGTGTCTGTGGAATAACTTATCAGGGCCGTGCCCACAGCAGTGGATTTCCTACCCCACTTTCCTCCCCTGCAGCTGTCTACTAAGCTTCCTCATACCTTGGCCGAGATGAGCCACAGAATGTCAAAAAGTCTTCCACAATCGCCCAGTGAAAAGACTCAAAAACTGAGTTCAGGTAATGCCATATAAGTATCAGTTAGGGAAAGCACATTTCATCTCGTGTGAACTCTACATGTCAACTCGTCAGCTGAGAGCTTGTTAAGGGCATTATGAATTTAACCTGTTAAGAGCCAAAAGGATGTTCAAGATGAATCTGTTGAGAAAGAGACGGGCACTGGCTTACATGTACATGTAAGTCACTACCATTAACATTCTTCTGATTTTGAAGATTCATCTTCAATGTCCTGCAGGCTCTCAATCAAAAGTTGAACCTGTTGAGAACCCAAAAAAGTGCTAATATTAGCATTAAAGCATGATCCTCATTTTCAACAGGTTCATTTTTAATGCCATTCTGACACTTTATTAAATGAATGATGAACCTGTTGAGAAGCACAATGGTGCTAACAATGTACAGTCCATGGCATTAACCCCCTTTTGATTATCAACAGGTTCACCTTTAATGCACTTTTGGCTCTTAATCAACAAAACTCTTCAGCAAGGATGCACACTGCACCATCTCTTTAAATCTCCACATTATTGGTTTCTAGTAGGAGAAGTTTAAATTTGGTTTAAAGGAATATACACCAAAATTTGAAGAAAAAAAATGCAATGCATCACAAATTTACGACTTGTGCAGCAGCCTTTCAGCCAATGCAATCCACTAATGCCACTGACCATTCCTCATTTACAGTACAAACTTGTACACAATACCTATTTCATAAACTTTGCATAGATCATGAAAGAACCAACTACATGTTTGTATTCACATTTTATTAGCATGTTGTTCAACAGCAATAAATAACAATCATAAACGATCACACTAATTCAAACATACAATGTACACTGCAGCTCAAAGGAATTGGCATAGGGAAAGGGAAAGATAAGAAAGGGAAGGAGCCTCAGTTTTAAACCTTAGTATATTTTGTCCAGTTCAGCATGAATTTCATGAAACATGATGCTTTTTAGGCTAAGGCATCATGTTTCATGCTGAACTGGACAAAATATACCGCGGTTTAAAACTGCTGCGACTTCCCTCTCTTCCCTTTCCCTTTCCCTATGCCAATTCCTTTGAGCTGCAGTGTACATGAAGAAGAACTGAAAGGTACTCAATGATTCAGACAAAAGTACCATTGACTACATGTATCTGTGATACCTTCTAAACTTAATCTCTGTGGCCATCATGCTTTTCTTCCTGCCAGGGGGGAATATCCTGAAAACATTGTTACAGACAACAAAACATTATTGCTTGAATCATATCCACATTATTTTAAAATTACGAAAATAAAGATGCTCACCATAATATCAGCCGATCTCAGACATTCAATGTTGAAGTGATCAAAGCAAAAGATAATATTACAAAATGAATCTGCAAACCAGACAATAGGATTACTATTTAACTAATAATCTACTCTGCTCATATCCGACTAAAATCACACAGTGGACAGGAAGTTTAACTACATGTTTACAACAATATTACTAGATCAATGTTTTTTTAATAATTTTAAAAGACATAACAAAACCTAAGTCATTACAAAATCTATATATCAGACGACAAATATCCTACATTGTATTGTGTTTTTTTTTTTTTTTAAGTAAAATGTCCTACATTGTTAATCTGCACTGCCCACATCCCACCAAAATCAAACACATTGGGCAGGAAGTAAGAGCCACAACTACAAACTGTCCTCACCACAGAATTGATCACCATCAGACAGCAGTAAACGACTGTTGATATTGGGTGGTTTATGGCAGGACGATTACCCATCAAATTTTATTTAAGTGTTTGTTAAATGTCAATGAGTCATCCTCATGTGTGTCCATCAATCTCTTTCTTATGAGGGGCATTTGAGCAAATACATTGCCTTCTTGCTCTAGGCTAGGCCTGCTGCACTCATTGGCCAGCAATACAGTACAGCTGTTCACCAATACACAAAAAATTAATTGCTGTTTAAATATGACTGCAATGACTACTTATCTCAACTGTTTGAAAAATGGAATGCACTTCAAATGACATTCACAATAATGTACATGTATATTGATGCGTGCAATACTCTGTAAAAAATATTTCAGCCTGTATGCACAGTACACGATGTACTTGTATGACATGTGGTATGATACTGAACCAATTTACTTCCTCATATTACACTTATTCATACATGTGCTTAGGAATCTTTATGGTAAGTTAACTGTAGATTAACCTTTGTGTTCAGCGAAGTATAACATGAGATCTATTCACACACAACAATAATAACAAATACAAGTGTTCATAATGTATTTTGAGGTACATGTAATTTATTTGTTCATAAAAATTCTTTTAATTAACATACCAGTGTATATTTCAATCAAAGTAAACACTTTCTTAACAATAACTCACTTATTGAGCAAGCAAATCCATATAATCTGAATAAACGCACACATGTGTTAACAACAAAAATTATATTGGCTGCAAAATTTACACGTAGCTGTAATTTTTAGCAGATCTTGTACAGCCAGCATACCTGTACTTAAAAGTATGTGTACAGTCTAGAAACAAAAACATGAAAGCACAGTCTTGATAGTACACTATGCCTATCATAATGTAAACTACTACAGATATACTGTACATCTGCATTCACCTGTAAGACAAACAAGAAAAGAGTATTTCTGATGATAATAAATGGGATGTCCATTTAACGATAAAATGTTGTGCTGTTGTCTTTCCAAAATCCTGCTAAATCTGCTTTCTGTGAAATCAAATGTTGTTTTAAATGGTGAATTTATGTTATTATGATGAACTTGTTGCTGGTTGGTTGCTCCGTCAGACAGTCAGCCTGACCTGTTTTGCTAAAAATGAAGATTACTTTATATGTCAGAGGAGTGGGAAAAAAAGTCATTTTTAAAGAAAAAGTAGAAATAATCGCTTTTCACTTACCAGGATCCGCATGAAGCGATCGTCCAACTCCACCTTCTCCGGCATAACCTGCTTCGGGATCATCATGGGGAAGCTGTTCCTCCGCTTCAGCTGCGGGGAGCTCTCCCCGTTGCCCATGGCGATTGGTCTAGCAGAAACGAGTCTAACTTAAGGGTATCCAAGGTATAGCTGTTCCTTCTCCTCCTCCTCCTCAGATTCAGAAAGGGCTGCGTGTATGTTCCAAAGAATGATTTATCCTCCGCGATCTCCTTTGCACCAGTTATAATCCTCTTCTGTTAGTCTAAGTATATTCCGCTATCTGCATTTAAACACATGTGGTGATAAAAGAATGTTGTAAGTCAATCATTGTCTGCTTTTATAAGAAAACATCAGAAGTCAATATCTACAGTATCTGAAAGATGAAGTTTTTCTGAAAAGCTGAAAATATTTTTTTTATTATGTCAGTACCTGTTTGACATTTAGAAATAATGACAAATTTTATGTAGACTAGACTAGACTTCCACACAAATTTATCATCTTTTTCCAGGGATATCATACTGTCATCAATAGTACACCATAATTCAAGTATTTTCCTGAGAAAACAACCATTAGGGTATTTTTCAACACAGTCAAAATAATTAATTGATAATTAACTGAGCCTCCACCAAGGAAATCAGAGGGTATCCGATTAAGTCTACAAATTTTACAAGTCATCATAGATCTATAGATCTACAGCATTGATAAAAGTGGTTGTGAATTCCTGTTTTGCAGACACAAAATTGCTTGTCAGTCAGTCATATTAAAAACACTAAGTACAGTTTGTCTGGATCAATGAGTCTGGAACTGGAATGTCACTAGCCAGTATAATGCGTTTTTTAACACAACCATGCCCGTTTCCAGTAACTATGGTCATACATGATTCATAGCTTCATTTTAAATTTAACATTTACACGCTTTTAGCAAGGCAAGATACAGGTAAAGAAAAGAAAACAATTCGCACACTGCAGCGTTAGGAACAAGCAAACGAGTGCAGTCGTTGATCACTGACCGCCAACGGTCGCTCTATTCATCTACGGGGATGCTCGCCGGTAAACGTTTACAAACAAACAGCAGAAAGCCGCTCAGGAGAAAAACAGTTTGAAAGAAAAACTTACCTTCGACTTGTTCTCCCGTAAAACTAGGAAATGGGCAATACACTGTTATATATCAAATCCAAATGTGTTGCAGTTTCCTTATATGCACTGTTTCGAATCGTAGATATACTACGAACTTCGGAAAAGTTAGATCAAAGTGAATTCACTGTCCCTCCTGCCGAAAAGATCCAGTATTCACATGACTCGCACTATCAAGTGTAGAGGCGGCCGAATCATTGGCGTGCATGCATGTGTCGTCTGCAATGCACACGCTTGATACATGGAGAGAGAGAATACCAGTATGTGGGCGTGCAGTGCAGTGCAGTGGAGAGAGAGGTCGAGAGAGAGAGAGGGGGGGGGGAGTGGGGTGGGGGTGGAGGGAGAGTATCCTAAGTTCGTTTTCGGAATGCCCCCCCCCCCCCCCCCCCCCAGGATCGCGTAATTACTTCCCATAATCTGTTGACTGAAATATTTATGTTTGTATTTATATTCTATTTATTCTCCTTCCATTTTTTAATTTCCTTCTTATATTCGGATCTT
>CAVLGW020000323.1:0-15000 GCA_963669155.1 Arbacia lixula
AAAAAAAAAATTGAATGTGTGCAACCTTCTGAGCTTTGTTTCTAAGATTTAAAAAAAAAATCAACTGTGAACATCCTTATAAAGAATTGCCTTTGGGTTAGCTAAACATTGGTGCACACATAAGGGCTGGTATGAACAGCCTCAGTTTGTGAAAAACGTTTCAGATATTAATTATTCTAAATGATATTCCTAGACAAGCTTAAGATGATACCATTTACAGTCATTCAAAGATCATGAAGATAGTGTTTCGTAATAGAACTAGTTTTTTTTCCTACACGTACATGAGCATTAAATGCTTTGTTTTATTTCGATATCCATAGTTGGATCCATCCCCATCATGACGTTGTCGACCACTGACCCACTGCGTGCTGGTACCACGTTCACAGCCACGTGTGACGTCATTGGCAGCAGACCACAGCTAGACATAGCATGGACCCTCAATGACATGACACTGGGCGTGACTCCTGTTGTTACCTATCCTGCTAACGCATACTCAGACCTGTCTGACACCAGAGGTGAAGTCACATTGACAGCAACCCCTGCAATGAACGGTCAGGATCTGAAATGCACCACCATTGGACATGTGGTTACGAGCCTCAACAGTGAAGCAACTACACAGCTTAGTGTTCAGTGTAAGTATCGTCTCCCCGAATTGATTCATTAGTGAATGGTACATGTACGGTATGTATGAGATGGTAAGCAGCCAAACATTACACAGGGGCTCAGGGAGACGTAGCCCTCGTAATGAAAAACGAAGCTTGAAGATCACGAAAAGCATGGTTTTGTTTTCTCTGTTTGCACATCATAGCTTATTACAGTGCTTTTCCATAACCTCCACAAACTCTTTTTGTGGAGTATATGGTGCTGTTATATGGCGCTGTTAAGCATTTCATTTGGAAAATATTTCAATTCGACGTTTGTTTTATGTAATTCCTACAGATGCTCCCACGAGTGAGACAGCCACTATCGTTGTTGATGCTACCAAGGAGGGAGATGCGCTGAGTGTAACCTGTCAAGTCTCAGCTGCTGTAGACGGTATAGACCCTGCTAATCCTGCCATCAACATGTACACCTTCTACGTAGGATCTGAGCAGATTCCCTCTTCTACCACAGACAACTCTGTTCTGATGGATATCCCAGAATACGCTACTGACTACAGGTGCACTGCTGGCAATGATCTGGGCACTATTGAGTCTGAAACTGTGAACTTCGATCCAGGACGTAAGTGCCTTTTCTCATTTCTATTCGTTCATATTTTTGTCTGTCTTTTCGCGTGGCTATTTTTGTATGATTGACATCTGTTCTATTTCTAATGCGTACACTATACTTTGCATTTAGAGTTGTATAAGTTCTAGATATGCACATATTATGTGCACATGCTTGCCTGTGAGCACATGCATGTGTGTGTGTGTATGTGTGTGTGTGTGTGTGTGTGTGTGTGTGTGTGTGTGTGGGTGTGTGTGGTGTGTCTGTGTGTGTGTCTGTGTGTATGTGTGTCTGTCTGTGTGTCTTCGTGTGTGTGTGTGTGTGTGTGTGTGAGTGTGTTTGTCTTCTCGTATTTCAGAACTGCAGCAAAGTTTTAGTTTCATACATTTCCATTTCCTAATGTTAAGTAGTTTTGTTTCGTTCATGTTTTCTCTTCTTAACGTGTTATCCACTAAGTGCAAAGAATGCAGTCAGAATAATAAAGTTAAAGTATCAGACTCGAACTTCTCTGCTGTACCCACACAGTTGATAAAGACGCATATTAAGGTATTGAACATCTTGCATATTTTGCGATATCCATATATTCAGGTACTAAAGTTTTACCATGGACCCTACCACCTTTGGTGCGTTCAGATTGCTTGCCCTTGGCTGTATTCAGATTGCTTGCCCTTTGGTGCATTCAGATCACTTGCCATTTGGTGCGTTCAGATTGCTTGACCTTGGCTGTATTCAGATTGCTTTCAGATCACTTGCCATTTGGTGTGTTCAGATTGCTTGACCTTGGCTGTATTCAGATTGCTTGCCCTTTGGTGCATTCAGATCACTTGCCATTTGGTGCGTTCAGATTGCTTGACCTTGGCTGTATTCAGATTGCTTGCCCTTTGGTGCATTCAGATCACTTGCCCTTTGGTGCGTTCAGATCACTTGACCTTGGATGTATTCAGATTGCTTGCCCTTTGGTGTGTTCGGTTTGCTTGCCATTTGGTGCTTTCAGATCACTTGCCCTTTGGTGAGTTCAGATTGCTTGACCTTGGCTGTATTCAGATTGCTTGCCCTTTGGTGCGTTAAGATTGCTTGCCCTTTGCTGAGTTCAGATTACTTGCCCTTTGGTGCTTTCAGATCACTTGCCCTTTGGTGCGTTCAGATTGCTTGTCCTTCAGTGCATTCAGATTGTTTGAGAGATTTGTCACTTGCTTCCTTTTGTCAGAGTAGGGCAGAATAGCGGTCTCCGGTCTCTATGCGATATGTTTCTGACGACCCGCCAAAAACCTTCCTAAAATCTAGCGATCGCTATAATTTCGCTGTAAATTTGCCAGTTCTACTGTTAGGAGGGACCTTCTGATACAGTATCTTTTCCATTTCCTTGGAGATTTTTGACCAACAAAACGGACATCCTGTCTTTAAATACCTTGAATCTTAAATCTAAACAAGGAACAAGCCATTTTATGTCAGATATTTGTCTTATATGTTATAATCTAATCTATATTTGTATGAATTCAGTTAAGCAATTATTTATGTTATGGTACACCAGATGATGCTGTGCCATGCAGTGGTGCTATAGCAGGCATGGTCGTCCTGGCGGTCTTTCTTTTTACCGCTGTTTTCATCAATGTCGTACTATTCGTCCTGTGGAGAAGGGAACATAATACACGAGGTTTGTCAGTTCTCTTGCTTTTACATTTCCTCAACATTTCCTGTCATCCTCTTAATTGCTAATCACATTGAGAAATAAACTACACATATCATCTGGTGCGGTCTGTCACTACTAACCCAAAAGGAACGCAATTACCATGAATATTCTCGACTTCCTTGACTCTATGCAGCATTGCCTCTTTGACATGTAGGACACTTCTCTGTTATTAGTCCTATTAGTACCAAGTGCTAGTTGACTGCTTATCATGCAAGGTATAAGAAACTGAAATAAAATAGCAAATTGTGTCTACCGAGCATAACCTGCATTTAAATAGCAACGTGACACATTTGACTTAATATACTGAGAACAGTGTCCAAATTACACTTTCTGATTGTTCACGGCATTGTGTTCAAGAAATAACATGCTAAACTACGTTTACATTTTATCCCATTTTGTAGGACCACCTGGTAACAAAAGAGAGAAGATCGGGTAAGAACATGGAGTCATGTTTAGACCTCTAAACATGCTAAAGAAACCTAATTCGGCAGAAATATAATTTGGCTAAAACTAGCACGATAAGTACAACCAAATGCTTGACACGTCGACATTTTGACTAAATGCTTTATAACCGCGATAATATTCCAGTGATTTTGTATGCACTTTCATCATCTTTTATTTTTCGTATTTCAAAAGTGGACTCTAGGTAGAGTTTGATTGTTTATTGCAAATGACTTCCTTAGTTCCTGGTTCAACGAGGTGCCATTCGGGTCCGTGTATTAGGATCACTTTGCACTGCTTTTCCTTCCTTGTAATGATTCCATTTTACTTGAACATGAAATCGTGTTCTATGCCAACACTTCATTGCAGAGGACGAGACACAGCGCAGGAGGGAAATGACACTCAAGCCTATGAGCTGATTCAAAGTGCAGGAAATGGTGAGAGTCTATTTATATCCCGCTGTCATAACTTTGTTCTTTGTTTTTCCCCAGTGACCTCAGTAAGCAATATTGCGTTTCCAATAACAATGTCCATACAGCAGAAGTTTGTTTGGTGCGCAAGGGGTTACAATGAATTATGAATCCTGAATGGTTTAAAGTCTTCAAAGTGGAACTTAAAGGCCTTCATATCTAGACGCCACCATTGAAGGCTCATGTCAAAGTCTATTCCCATTCCGTCTACATTTCTCTAAGCCTATCTTCACGTTGCTTCTTTTTGCTCACTCAAGTCCGGTCTCTCTCTACTCATCTTAACTTTCTACATTTCTTCATTTTTCTTCTGTTGAGGTTGAAAAATGTTGTGATGTTAGGTTTCACGTCACATGTCACAAATGGGAATATACCACATCTTGAAATAAAATATTTTCCCAAGGTTTATTTCACGGGAAACTTGAGAAGACTCTGTTACCATGGACGCAGTCAGGGGTGGGGCTAGGCAGGATGGGAGGGGTGTGTCTACATGGAGATAAAATAGCTTTCTATTAAACAAGGACTGCTCACGTAGCATCTCCTTACTACACAGTAAGAAATGTATGGTATTTCTTTATAATTTTCGAACAATAATAAACAAAGTGATAATGATAATAATATAAAAGGAACATCTACAAGTACCACATCATCAACATTATCATCGTTTAATCTTACACAGCGATCACATCTTTCGGGAAAGAACATTTTGTAGGTAGACGATATCGTACTTAACAAGGGAAATTCCTTACAATATATGATATAATTAAAAACAGTATACACTGGTCTATGGCCGAAGAATATCTGCGATAAATTATGTTTTGTTTATTTTCACGAAATATACGGGGAATAGAAGATGAAAAATGTGTCACTTAGTGCTATGTTTTCGTGACATGACAACTTCGCTATGGGAATGATGGGTATCATTAAATTACAATCTTGATCTAGAGATATTATATCGCACTGAATTCACCTTGTTCAGCAGCAGCATACACGTCACTGAATCTGGCAAAGCAGAGCGAAGTCTCACCAGCTGCGGAAGATGTGTCGTTCTTCTCGCGACTCGGCTCCATCGGACGCGGGGACTTCGGGGCGATGTGGACGGGAGCACTCCGCTCAAACCAAGGGCAGCTGCCTGTGGCTATCAGAAGCGTGCCTGGTATGTATGTGACCTGATTCTGATCTGCTCGTAGATTTATTGGGACATTATCAGTTTTAAATAACGTTTGAACTCGTATGTGGCTGTGCTCTGTCCTGTTTAGGTTTGTTTGTATATACCATTGAATCATTGTGAAAGAAGAAACTGCTTTAGCTTAAGATATCTGTTTTTTATTTCTTTGTTATAGATCACGTGACCAAGTCAACTAATATTGACCAATCATCGAAGATCCTGTCAAAGCTCCCGAATCATCCCCATGTTGTCACATGCATCGGTTACTGCGTAGGAAACGGTACATATTCAACAATTCTATTGGGAGTATTTACTTAGTTTACATTGTACATAATGTTTGAGAGATAAGGTCGAATGTGATATCATCTGAAACAATACTTTGATAAAAATAAGAACATATCCAAACGGACGCGCTAATCGATACCCATGGGGAAGGGCTTTAATTGCCTCTTGGCGGAAATACTGTACTAGTCGTACAAGTGGAGGTTGTGGTGGTGGTGGTGGTGGTGGTGGTAATTTTGGTAAAGCTGGTAGTGGTAGATGTGGTGGCGGAAGTGTGGTAGTTACAATGGTAGAAGTAGTGGTAATTCAGTTGGTGCTACCATGGTAGATGTGCTTGTTGTGTGGTAGTTGCAAGGTTGAAAGTAGCGGTGGTAGATATGATCTTGGTAAATATGTCGATGGTAGGGATATTGGGAGTGGCAGTGGTGAAAATGATTATCAAGCTAATGGGTAACAGTTTATACGTCATTAACATTGTATATTATGCATACACGTCATTAACAAAAAAAAGTCATGGACATTTTGTTGATGGCACTTCGGCCTATGGTATATTGATGTCATGCGTGGTTTCTCTGTTACTTCGTATTACTTGCAGCCAGCCTCCTGTATGAGTTGATACCAGGGGGGTCTCTCCTCACCCATCTCCAGACCAGTGGGGGACAATCCGCACCCACCTACAGCAACCTCAAACCTACCAGGGTGAACCTCGAAGAATCCAACCTACTCAAGCTCGCCTGGCAGGTCGCGAAAGGCATGGACTTCTTGGCTTCTAGAAAGGTCAATAAGCCTACTTCCATTTTCGGGCCAGAGAAGAATATCTCATTTGTAATATTACTCATAGGCCTTTAATGAGACTTTATATATTATGTTGTTTTTTGCTCAATATGTGAATCGCTATCGCAACCTCTTTAAGTCTCTTTCTATATACGCATACACAAAACAAACCCCAGCAGTGAATATAACATTTATTTCCAATGAATACATTTCCTTCTTTTTATTATATATCTCCATTTATATGTGAGTATATGTTTTTAAAATTCCAATGGAATATACTGTAACATTTGCCTACAATTTGAAGAACTATCTGTTTTGAGTTGACGAGGAATCTGTTGCATTTTAAGGAGAGAATGGACAACGAAGCAAGAATGCCTTGCCATAATATTTATACAACACTTGCCATCGTTCATCCAGATTACATCCTCCCGTACCTAACAATTTATTCTTTGGCGATTTTTCTTCATATTTGTTATCTAATGATTTCACTCATTTCAGGTTTCATGTTTATGACATGTTATATTTTAATAATAAATTGATATCATTTGTTTAGATCATACACGGTACACTGTGTGCACATAACGTGCTGATGACTGAGAACAAGCAGTGCAAGATTTCGGATTATGGCGTGGCTTCTGTCTACGGCTTCAAAATTGTGAGCAGTAAAAACCTCTCTATTCTTAGTTGTGAAATAATCATTAACAAAGGAAGAACATCATATGCTGTGATGCATACTGTTTGTTTTATATGATACTATTTACATTTTTGTTTATTACTAGAATACAGTGTAGGGAAAATTGATAGGAAGCCGTACATGCATCAACTATTCTATACTTAGGTAAATTTTGGAGGCGAAAAAGGCGGAAGGGGGAGTCCCTATTTCTCTAGTCAAAGCATATGCTATGTTGCGGGAAGAAAGATGAGCATGTGCTTTCTGCGAGTGCAGACTACCACGCTAATACAAATTTAAACTTGATGGTATTAAAAATCATTTCCACATGATGAATACGGCTTCAAAGAGCAATAGAACATTTTAAATGTTGTACGTTTTTGTACGAAGGTTCCATTTTTTCGGAGAGATACAGTTTGTCGCTTGATTGTATGAAATTCAAATTGCAATATGATCGACCGCAGAACTATATTTGTTTCTTGTTATTCATTTCCAACAAGAAACCAACTCGATGGTCTTCCCCCGAAACTATGACGAACAGCGCATGCTCAGTTGAGAGCGATATCTGGTCGTATGGTATCGTTCTGTGGGAGATCGTGACATTGGGTAATATCTTTTTAATTATTTGTTACCAGAAATAGCTGCAGCAATAGCTGACTCTTGCTACGTAGCAATTTATTTACATTTTTCTTCACATATCCTCATCATTACTCATGATATTTTGGTGTGTAAGTTATACCCTTCCGTTTGTGTGTGTCTAAATACCAGTGAATATTGACTGATATGTGTGAGAGATTGCACGTTACATGTCATGCCTTAATGTGTATGTAAATTGGAGTATAAGTGACCATGGGATATATGAAACCTTTAAATAGCAAGTTGACAGTATGGTTTTATTGCATCACCCGACAGGCGCCAGACCGTATCCAAAGATGACCTTTGACATAGTTCAACGCGAGGTCACGCAGGGTTACAAGATGTCACGCCCGCAACACTGTGGCCAGGAATTGTGAGTCCAGAACAGAATTAGAATCATCAACATATCAAGATACCAAGTTTAACAATGATACATTTAGTTATACTTTGAATGCATTTACAATAGTGCATTTATCTAATATTGTAATATATTGATTTTTTTCTTCAAAGTAATACTTTAATTATTTAGGTGAGTTCAAAAGAAATAATTATCAATGAGCCAGAAAAAACGTTTTGAGATAACAAAAGGTCAATATTGTAAGGATTTTAAAAAATGTTCAAACTTATCAAAAATGTTTCACGTTTTTTTACAGTTGAATTACACACATGCCATCATAAATATATACTGATACGATAAATAGACCTACTTGGGATGATATCATTGATGTCCTTGCGATTTTTATTATATCTATATTCAAGGAGGGATATGTATTGAGTTCTTCCCATAAGGTATGTCTCTTATCAAAAATGACATCGCCACCTTTCCCTCACAGGTACGCCATCATGAATGCATGCTGGGAGAAGGATCCTCAGAACCGATCGAGCTTCCAGCAAATCCTGAAGAAACTGGAACGCTTAATGGAGAAAGACCATGTGAGCTCCAAACAAATGGTTCCATTCACAATCATTATGACAACACTTAGACATACAGTGTATACTGCTTATACCTTAAAAATGATGTCACGTGATTTGAATATTCTACTGAGGAAAACAACATAAGAATACCTTAACATTCCGATCAGTCTCTTTCTATATGTATACTTGTATGTGCTAGTGTTTGTGCACGCATCATGCTCGTCTCATTTCTGAAGAAAGCATAAATCTGACTGTATAATCACAGTGTCATGAGTCATTCATGATACTTTTCGCAGAAAAGGCTCTGTGGATTGACATGTGTGATGCACAGTTGACATTATGGTGTTTAATGATTTGTTGCACACAATAATTTAGGTCTAAATCTTTGAGCATGTAAAAACCATTTGAATATTTACAAAAAAAAAAGAAATGTATTTATACCTCCTCCCATAAAAATTGACTTTCTTTGACGTCATCACTGTTTGTAGCCTAGGTTCTAAGCTGTGAGGTGAATTTTCACAACCAGGTCTGTTAATAACTATGTCTGGTAACACAGACTACACCCTAATGACGTCATAGCTCCTCTGGCTTCTTCCCCTCTGAGAGGAGGAGTGAGAATGGGATGAGGGCATAGTCTGTGTAACCAAACATAGTTGTCAACATACTGAGTTGTGTCCATGCACCTCACAGCCTAGTACCTAGGCTACACTGTTTGATGTGTAATCGTGGATTAAGTTGATGTATTACGTAATATCCTGGAGTGATAATTAATGTGCTTACCATAGATTGTTGTCTCTCCATCTCGCAGGTATACCTGGAGCTCGACAAGCTAGATGGTGGACTCTACGAAACTGCAAGCTAACTTAACCTCTGTCTCAAGAATATGATGTGCTCTATGGAGATAAAATGGTTTTTATTCAGAATCTACAAACTCATGTAATCAAGAAATGGGTGATGTTTGTTATTTTGACTGTTAATCAACCCAAAATATAGAGTTTGTTCATCCGAAAATGAAATAGGGTTCGTTTGTCCGACATTGAAAGAGGCATCGTTTATACACTGAAAATTAAATAACCCATTAAATCATGTTTTACCAGATTCTCTATTTCCCTATGGGAATGGTCTATATTACTAGGACATCCCACCCCCACCCCCCCCCCCCCCCCACACACACACATATACACACACAACTCGATGGTGCTTACAGATTTCACGAGCCTAATCTACGATGGTCGGATCAACTAACATTTTTCATTTTATAATGAACACACATTTTATTTTCAGACCAATGGAACTCAACTCATTTTCGCATCATACGAATAACGAACCCGAAGAATAGTGAAGCTGTAATTTCTAGGCCCTATATAAATTCGAGAAAATAAAAAACTATTATATGCAAGTATATTTAATGGTCGTAGTATATGTACTGACTTGCTTGTAAATGATTGTGCTTCTTTGACCTTTGATGAACGTTAATTTATTGACTACATCATTTATGTTATTAGGTTTTTTTGGTTACGAATGAATTCTCCAGTTCAGTCAAGTATGCGCATGGGTAATTGAAAAGAAGTGCACCACCCATCGTCAATCAGTGAAAGTATTTTAGACGTAGGCTTATCATATATCACGCACGTTGTATATACCTCACGCCCTGTCAATTGGGATACGTCTGGCAAGTCATGTCTGGCCTGAACTATTGGCTGTATATTGAGAGATCATGTCACAATGATAAAAATGGATGGATAAATACACGGAGGTAGTCTTGTTAGATTACAGATCAAATGTCACTGAATTTGGCCACAACTGGCATTTAATATTGCGAGGAAAAACATCTTAGCATAACCAGCATTAATTGATGGAGCTAATAATATGGGGAGGCCAAAAATCAAAGGTTAACAAACATTATCACGAATTTGTCTCACTGACAATAAACTAGAAATCCTGTACAAAGTGTCATCAGTGGGCGATACAATCAATAGTGATGCAACGTACACCAACTTTGTGTCATCCCCACCAGGGCCCTGTTGCATAAAACTTACTATTAATGGTAACTGTGACATCAACTGTAACTGCCATGGCAACATCCCTCGACAGCCAATCAAATTCAAGGTTTCCATAGAAGTTGCCATTGGTTGCAAAGTTACCATCAATGGTGAGATTTATGCAACGGGGCCCAGGAGAAAAACTGACCATTAACGCAGTGGATGTCGATGATGAGGGCCAATACAAATGCACTACACCCTTACTTAATTCCATGTAACTCCACTGATGCTGGTGCAAGTTATTCAAATATCAATTTTGCATTATTCTTCGAGTGAAATTAGAAAACGTTCATGCCAATTGCATATATTTGTTATGTTTGTGTAACCAGTGCATGGAATGGTCTATTGCATTGGGTGACACTGGCCGATAATGGAACATAGTTTTTTATTGTTGTTTTTCTGCCTGCTCCTGCTCCTACTCCTCTACTTCTTCTTCTTCTTCTTCTTCTTCATCTTCTTCTTTTTCTTCTTTATTTTCTTCTTCTTCTTCTTCTTCTTCTTTTTCTTCTTCTTCTTCTTCTTCTTCTTCTTCTTCTTCATCTTCTTCTTCTTCATCTTCTTCTTCTTCATCTTCTTCTTCTTCTTCCTCTTCTTCTTCTTCTCCTTTTTATTTTTCTTCTTCTTCTTCCTCTTCTTCTTCTTCTTCTTCTTCTCCTTCTTCTTCTTCTTCCTCTTCTTCTTCTTCTTCTTCTTCTCCTTCTTCTTCTTCTTCCTCTTCTTCTTCTTCTTCTTCTTCTTCTTCTTCTTCTTCTTCTTCTTCTTCCTTTTCTTCTTCTTGCTATTTTGCTTCTTCTCCTCCTTTCTCCATCCACAATGCCTTTTTCACCACTTTGTCTTGTTCATATTTCAATCTAAATACAAATAACTGGATTTTGTATTGTCTATAATTACTTGTTTTTATAAAGTATTTATCATTGAATGTGGAAATAAATTCAATTAAATGCAGTATGAAACACGGATTACTGTATTCCTTTCCAAACGTGCAAAATGAAACCCGAAATTGTAGGTATCTAATATTACACGATCAAATCTTATCACAAAGATATAACACAATGTCCCTGATTATGCTTTGAAATCATATTTTCCTTCAAATATTAAATATTACATTTTGAACATTTTTTAACATTACTCTCACGCATTTGTTACATATTCTGACAATACTTTAATATAATTACGAAGCATGAAAGAACATTGAATCTTACCTTGGAAAACAAGACGTTATGATTCATTGACATGCGAAGGAAGGTGAATACAGCTGACAGCTTGCGCTTGTGACATATTTGCATAAAAAAGCACACCTGATAAACAGCATAGGAGTGAAGTGGTAGGTTTGTTGAACATCATGTAACTATGGCAATAACGCAGAGTCAACCCACCTTCCTTTTATTATTGACGTCACAATATGGACCAACAATACGTCATACTTCACACTCAAGGTCAAACTACGGTAGCGGAAAGGCCGCAATACAAACACAACCTTGACCATGGACTATGAACGTAAATATTTACTAGTGCATTTCAGATTTTGAGGATGTAATGACACTCTATCCTGTGAAATGCTTTGATGCCACACAAAGAAAAAATGCCGCACTGTTGTTATTTTTTTTTTTTGGGGGGGGGTTAAAACTTTTGATGTTAAATGATTTAACAGTGAATGACAAATTTACTACACAAATACACTTTATTTGGTTGCAATTCGATATTCCGAAGGTTTGTAATTCCGAAACGCGTAGATTGCCTTTACCTCGATGCTCGTTATTTCGAAAACGAAAAAGGGTTCGTTAATCCGAGCATTTGTGGCGTTATTCCGAAGGTTGGGTGTTCTGAAGGTTCTTTAATCCGAAAATGTAATAGGGTTCGTTAATACGAAGGTTCGTTAATCCCAAAATAAAATATGGTTCGTCATTCGCAAGGTTCGTTGAACCGAAAAAAAAACAACGAAATTAGGTTCGTTATTCTGAAGGTTCGTTAATCCGAAAACGAAATAAGGTACGTTAGTCCGGAACTGAAATAAATTTCGGAAAACCGGGAGGGCGTTTCGGACTAACGAATGTTTTTACGTTTTCGAACTAACGAACCTCCAGAATAACGAACCTTATTTCGTTTTGAGACTAACAAGCCTTCGGAATAACGAACCTTCGGAATAACGTACCTTCGGAATAACGAGTGCTTCCCCTTTCATTGCCTTCAAATTCCCCACTTTTGCGACAACAAGTTAAGTCGTGTATTCAAAAGAGTATCCACAAGTTACATAAAGATTATAGCAAGGTGCTCGATAATTGCAATAATATTTTAAAGGGGTGTTTGTTGAATTGTCAATAAACAAATGTTTTATTGTTATTTAAGGAATGTATAACACATTGATAAAACTGAAACCAAACAAACAAATTAGTTTTGATATATGACAATGTTGAAGGGACGGTCAAGAGAGGAATGACCTATCCATTGCAATGGTTATATAAAACCAATTGCATGTATAGAAAACAACAACAAATTGTTAAATAAGACAAATTGCGTGTTCAAAAACATAAACAACAATAACACAATAGGATGAAAACTTTTATCGCAAATATTTTCGAAATTGAAGTTGAAATACAAGGAGATAACTGCTAAGAATGACGCGTTTGTGTTCCGCTTCAGAATATTGCCAAATGTGAATGTCTGTGAAGTCGTCGACCCCTTTTTTCAGCTTCATAGTTCTTACATTTATGTTCCTTCACCTTTAATATGCTAGTATTGAAGAATGTTTACTAATTTATTGATTCATTGCATTCACCATCTCGCTGAAACAGTCGAGAAATCCGCATAATCAAAGGAAAAGTCCGCTCTGAAGCCAAATTGATTTGGATTATAGCAAAACAATGAAAGCAACATATCAGGGAGAGTTTGACGAAAATCCGTCAAATTATAAGAAAGTTTTAATTTTCGACGTCACGTGCGAGCTGCTCTCCAATATGTTGTGTCCTGTATGATCCATTTTTCTTGTTTCCGATGAATACACTCGTTTTTCATTGAGGTGTGTGTGTGTGTTTGTGTGTGTGTGTGTGTGTGTCTGTCTGTGTGTGTGTGTGTGTGTAGAAACATGTGTCTAATGATACATCAAATGCACAGTTAAAAAGGTGTAAATCATTTGAGTAAATGGACATTCTAAAAAAAAATGTAAGTACACAACTTATTTCAGAGTAACTCCTACAAATCAACAATTTTACAAGTAATAGCTTGTTGATTCTAGACGGATTTTTGTTAAACCTTCAATAATTTGTTTCTTTCATGTTTTCACTTTTGTTAAAACCAACCTAACTTCAGGGTGCATTTTCTCTTTAATGTGATTGTCTCTTAAGTTAATGACCCTGTCTTTACGGTTTTGTTCTGCTCATACCTGTGCCCGCAAAGGTATGTCATACAAGGTTCTGATGTTTGTTCCCATAACACATCACAGTGAATTATTTCCGTAAAAGCATCACAATGCAAGGTCGCAAGAGAAACACAAAAAACGTAGTAATTTTTTGTAAGTTGACTCGTCTTTTTCGAAAGATGTCATGCTAACGCGAAAGGAAATCAAATAGGGAAAGAAAAGAGAGAGAGTGATGGAGAGAATGAAAGAGAGAGAGGGAGAGAGAGAGGTGGAAAACGGATGACGAGAGAAAAGAGATTGAGGGACATAGAACTGGAGATAGAGTGTGTGTTTAGGCGTATATGTGTAAACAACATGATTCTCAGCATATTATAAATAATGATATATATAAATAAATCCTGTTGTTTTTAGGTCATGGTTTTTTTTTTCTTTTTGTTTCGTTATTGTATTCCTAAACAAGTCATTCTATTTTCGCAAACGGTTTTATCAGATGAAATCGCGCGTCTATGTATTATTTGAATGTAACTTACTTAATACTATTGACAAACAAAAAAGTGTTTGTGTGTGTATGCGTATGTGAAAGACATATATAGAAGAGGCAGATTGACAGCTAAAACGGAGAAAAAAAAACAGCAAGAAAATGAGGTCGAAGCAGAAACACAGAGACACGTAATTGTGTGTGATAGAATGGTAAGAATGTAGGACAGGGAGAGAGAGAGACAGAGGGAGACAGAGAGAGAGAGAAAGAGAGAGATGGGGAGATAGGAAGAGAGAGGGGGAGAGAGAGAGTGGAGAGAAAGAAGGAAAGCGGGAAATATATAGGAAGATAGAAGGAGGGAGAGAAAAGGGGAGAAGGAGAGAGGAAAACAACTAGGAAGAGAGAGAGAACGAGAGAGATAAAGAGCAAGAGAAGGAGAGAGATAGAGAATGGGAGAGAGAGAGAGAGAGAGAGAGAGAGTGGGAGAGAGAGAGAGAAGGAGAAAAATAGAAAGAGAGAGATAAAGAGCGAGAGAAGGAGAGAGATAGAGAAGGAGAGAGAGAGAGTGGGAGAGAAAGAGAGGAGAGAGATAGAAAGAGAAAGAAAGAGAAAGAGTAAATGAATACAAACATACGCCTGATGCAAGTATACATATAGAAACAAAGCAACAAGGACGAAATATACGGAAATGATACATACCTTACGTGAGGTCAATAAGGACATTTATAAATCATCGATCATTACTTATGAGGATATGATTTTTTACGTTGTCATTTAACATTTATCCCCGATATTAATAAACGCTAATTGATCAATTTTAAAAATACGTAAACAAAGGGATAAACAGTGAGAAATCAAGATAAATTGTTTGTAAAC
>CAVLGW020000324.1:0-18456 GCA_963669155.1 Arbacia lixula
CATCTCCCTCAACTTAATTCTCTCAACACCTTTTCTCTCTTTTTTGCTGTCTAGATGTTTTAACTCTTTCTTCTTCTTTACCTCCTTTTATTAGTGTATTTTGTGCATGTGAATTCATAAATCATGTGTGTGTGCGTGTGCGCGTGTGTGTCTGTTGGTATATTAGTTGCTCTCTCCATAGTTCTCTCTATCTCTCTATATCTGTTTGTTTTGTTTCTGTATCTCTCTTTCCAACCCTTCTCTCTTTCCTTTGCTCTCCCGACGTTATTCTTTCGATCTGTCTATTTTTCTCTTTTTCTGTCCCCCCCCCCCCCCCCGTCTCTCTCTCTCTCTCCCTCTCTCTCTCTCTCTCTCTCTCTCTCTCTCTCTCTCTCTCTCTCTCTCTCTCTCTCAGACACACACACACTCCAACCCTTGTCTCTCTCCCTTTCTCTCTCAGTATGTATCCCATTTGTTAATTTCTCTCGTTTGTCTCAATCCACTCTCTGTCTCTCTCATCTATCCAGTATGATGTTCCGCTAGATGTTTATTTTGTTATGTTTTTACATACATACGTCTATGAAATAAGTCTATTAAGTCCTTCATCAAAAAAAGAAACAGATGGTTTCATATCACACATACACACACACTCACACACACAGCATACGCACGTGACGTCACATAACTCTTAACCTTTTACGGATTTCCGTCAAACCTTCAACAAAATTCGCCTTCATTTTTAGAACCAAATTAACTTCAGGATGGACTTTATCTTTAAACTTTCATGATGCCATGGATACACTAGTTATCTTCGTCGTTGATGTTGATGCTGTTATTAGGGATATCTTTCACGATAATTACAGTGTACATACATCTATATATAACATATATCATATCATATATCTTTTCTTGAACGCACACTGTTATGATGGGCATGCGTGACAAACAGAATAAAACACCTTTTTTTACACGAGATCTAATCCATCACTTGAAGATTTTCTTTGATTGATTGAAAGCCCGCATAACGCTCCAACATGAGGTCCGCCGCTCCCATAATGGCCTATCATATTGCGTGAGGAACAACCTCTTATAAAATAAATTGACCAATCAGCAACCGCATATACAGTAAGCTCACATACTCAGCTAGTGATCAGGAGGCACCAAATTCTTTGGTTTGGAAGAGTGCAGCATCAGAAGAAGGGGCGAGAGCATCCGGTGTGACTGTCGGGAAGAATTCCACACTACTTCGGAGCTCCACCGTCATTTTGCTTGGGTGCTGGTCATTATTCGGAAGGCTCGGTATAGGTTCTTATTCCGAAGGCTCGTTATTTTCGCCAAGGTTCGTTCTTCTTCCAAAGGTTCGTTATTCATGTCATTACGAAGGTTCGTTATTCAGAACTCACACATCTCGTACACACGGGGGTTCGTTAACCCACTAGTACCATCTGCGCATGAAATCTAGCTGCAATAGGTCAATGTGCTTTACCCGGGGGTGTTTCACCAAGCTGTTCGTAAGCGACGAACGACCTTACGAATGACTGGTGACCCCTTCTTGTGCTAAATGTGATACCACACTTTGATCCTGTTTTAACATATTGTGAGTTAATTTCCAACAATTCTAATAATATTTCACACATCATAAGCCTTGTATTCAGACACTTGTTAACAACAAGATTTTTGTATTTATAAACATCAGATTTGGACTTTAGCTGATGGGAATCAAAATCATTGAAAATGTGATTAAGCACATGAAGGGGTCATTCGTAACTTACGAATAGCTTGGTGAACCCCCCCCCCCCCCCCCCCCCCCCGGATCAGTGCTGAGAGAGTTACTCCAATAGTGATACATGTATAGGGCTCTTTTATCTGGAAATTTATTGCATTAATCCGAAGGTCCATTATTCCGAAAGATCGTTTTTCAGAAAATAAAATAGGGTTCTGTGGAGGGTTGCTCATCCAAAACTCTAAACATGAAATATGGCTCGATAATCCGTAAATGATATAGGTACGTGCGTTAGTCCGAGAATGAATAAATTTCTTTGTTTTTGGATTAACGAACCCTTCTTCATTTTCGGTTTTACGAACCCTATCTAATTTTGGAATTAACAAATCAGACTTTACGGACAACTGAACATTCGGAATGACAATGACGGACTATAGGAATAATGAACCATTGGAACAATGAACTGTATCGGTAAATGTTACATGATGTCCATTGTATGTACGCCCTATCAATTATTTTAAGTCAGTTCATCATTGCAATGTTCGCATGAACAGAATAAAACGATCTTACGTCATTTGTTCTATTCGTTATCTAATATTTGAGATTTAGCACAACATGATTTACATTAATAAAAACAAATAGCATGTACCGTTCAGTTACAAATACATGGAAACTTTAATATAGAATTTGCATTATTTGAGCAAAAAAAATGTGCTCTTTTTTGCAAGGAATATGAACGGCACATTCAATTAAAGTCAGTTCAATTCAATTCAATTCAGTTCAATTCAATTCAATTCAGTTCAATTCTTTATTCATTTAACAAACAAAATAAACAATTTTGATTAACAACGAATTCAAGGTATCACCAGAAAGCCGATGGCTTGTAAAGTGTGATGACCTTTACCATACGGTTCAATATACATTGAATATATAGTCTATAATAGAAGTAACCGGCAGTAAGTAAACCAATGTACACAATTTTCATCAAAATACGTACTTTAAAAATACGCCAAAGTAGAACTAATACAAACATAAACACACACAAAAAACAAAACAAAAGAAAAAAATCTAAATTAGTGACGATAAAACTAAGACGATAGACACTAGAGTCAGCAGTTCGTAATACCGAAATGTGAAATATAATGCACCTTTAATTTTCCCCACGCCTCGTGGGCAACTTTACCCGACGTACTTAAAGGGTTGAGATATTGTTTTTCTTTAGCTGTGTAGTTTGGCAAGTTCTTATCATTTTCATATTCTGTAGATGATGGTTACAATGTTATTCTCGTTGTTCTCATTGTTTCGTGTTTCAGTTGAGTTTTCATTTTTGTGAGTCCCCCAAAAACTCGACATGAAGCTGGTAATGACGTGCGCGTTAGTCTTGCTCGTGGCTGCTGTCGTCCTCGGAAACCCCGAGGCGAAGACCAGGGCGAAGTCCGCAGCGAAGTCCCGGGCTAGGCGAAACGATGTCGCTGAAGGTTCTTACATATCTGAATCTGGAGGAGCGCTCGAGGATGCGTACGGATACACTAATGAAGACGGTAAGTCTGCGGGCAGCAGCGTCTCAAGAAAGCATTTTCGTAATAGTCACAACTGTCCCCCTAATTGCCTGGTGATGCGTTATTACATGCACCTGTATTTCATGATTCAGTTTCAATGGATGAAACGCACTCTGAATCTATTAGTTGTTGCTAGTCGGACAAACTTTCTCGAATAAGTTTTGGGGTTCCCATTAGGTAACGAATTGTTTGAATGACGTGAATAAAATGTGCTGAAATAACGAAAATTATCTATTGTCGGTCCGTAAGTGTGTCTGAAACAGAGTCTGAAAACGAAGAACGAAGACTAATTATCACAAGTGTCGTAATGTGCGTACGATGTACTACATGACTACCACGACTGACACGCGATGTCTCACTTGATGTTCTCGACACAATTGTGTTTTTAACCCTGAAAACCATTGTTGGAGGCAATGTTACCATTGGTTATACGGTCCAACATCACAGTGCACTTTTTGCTAAATCCGAGCGTGAAGTTTATATTTTTGTCTGTACGTTTTGTGTCAAAGTCATACCAGGTAACATCTTGGTGTCAATACTAAAACATCTGTCTTTTTTGCAACATTTAAAAATGGACGGGCCAGAACGACGTACAACGTTTCAAAGTGTTATTTTCTCATAATATGCTAGTAGTCTTCGAATGACATAAAATCGGAATTAACATGAAAGGGATAGTTCACCCTGAAGTTATTTTGGATTTGATTAACCCTTTGTGTACCAGACAAAGTGAGGCTCTATTAGATGTATGTGTATTCATGGTGGAAAAGTACACTTAGGACAAACAAAGGGTTAAGGGAGACGTATGAAAGAAACTTATTAGTGAAGGTTTGACGAAAATCGGCCAAAGGAAAAGTTATTTGATAAGTTTTTATTTTGTGACGTCACGTGTGAGTGCTCTCCCATATGTTCTGTACAAAATGATTCCATAAATTGCCTTTTATCTGTTTTTGACAACGGAATATTTTTTTTTTTCGTACAGGTACGTGTTTAAGAACATATTTCCAATAATATAGCAGGGATGTACTATAGAAAGGATATGAAGCAACTTGTTTTCTTTGAACCCATGCGCCACGCCGCTGGAAAGTAATGTGTTCTCAACAGGTGTTGTTCAGGTGTTTGAACAACTCTGAACATGATTGTGTGGCAACGGCTTCTCACAGAGAACATAAGATATGTACAGTCTCATTTCGCTTGTCCAGTTCTGTTAGTGGCATTCATGAGCATAACAGGTATCAGCAAACACAGATAGGCAAGTTTTTTTCAAGTAAAATATCTCCGCTGCACGCAAACGCACACGTACACCATTAATGATAATACACAGCTGAATACATGTATATCATTTTGAGAATGGTTGAATCCCACAAATGCACAAGATGTCGGAAAATGAAGATATTGGTCAATTTTGTAAGTAATACAAATATCCTATATGTCCGATCTTTTTAATGATTCTTCATTACTTTTGGAAGTAAAAGCAGAGTAAAGGATCTGTAATAATCTGCCCTTACCTCTTTATAGCTTGCAAACAAATTTGTCGAAAACAAAGCTTCTAGAGACAATGGGAAATTAAAGAAATTTATTTTCAAGTTGACAACAGCTAAATGTCGGCCCGGCACATGGAACATCAAAGCGTTGTCATGATTATGGAATGCTTTTGACATTCATGAACACGCTTTAGAACCCATACAGATGTTTGAATGTATTATGCTCGAAGGTCTTCTCCTTCCAAACACCTCCCTGGATCTATCAAATGCACAGGTAAAATAATGCATATCTTTTTGAGGAAGTGCACATTTTCGAGAAAAAAAAAATGTACACAACAGAATTATGGGAGAGCATCTCGCACGTGACGTCACAAAATCAGAACTTTGAAATCAAACTTTCTTTTCCATTGACTGATTTTCGTCAAACGTTCACTAATATGTTTCTTTTATGTGTCTCCTTTTATTGAAACCAAAATTATTTCAGGGTGAGATATCCCTTTAAATACAGGCAGTCGGGGGTTTAAACGAGCTCTGGGGACTAAATGTTATTTCTATCATGTGTTACGAGTGCGTAGACCATGGTCTTATAAATTGGAATACAAACAAACACTTTTCCCCTGGATACCGATATCTTGCAGACCTCACAGAGCAAGAGTTCGTCCGCGCAGCCGGATGGCTTCACTCAGTCGGGAACGCCTTCAAGTCTGCAGCCAAGTGGACGAAGAAGGCTGCCCAGGACGCGGGTCACTGGACTGCCAATGCAGCCAAGGACGCCCTCAAGTACACCAAGAAAGGATGCGGCGTTGTGAACCAACTTCCGGTCAGCGAGATGGGTGAGGGTTCTCTTGTTAGAATGTTTGTTCGGGGTTTTGTTGTTTATTAGGTGTGTTTTGCATGGGGGGAAGCACTCGTTATTCCGAAGGTTCACTATTCCCAAGGTTCGTTATTCCGAAGGTTCGTTAATCCGAAAACGAAATATGGTTCGTTAATCCGAAGGTCCGTTAATCCGAAAACGAAATGAGGTTCGAACCTTATTAACGAACCTTCGGAAAAAAGAACCTTTTTTTTATTTTCGGATTAACGAACCTTCGGAATAAGGAATCTTCGGAATAACGCCACAAATGCTCGGATTAACGAACCCTTTTTCTTTTTCGGACTAACGAGCATAGAGGTATAGGCAATTTACGTGTTTCGGAATTACGAACCTTCGGAATAACGAACCTTCGGAATAACGAACCTTCGGAATAACGCCACAAATGCTAGGATTAACGAACCCTTTTTCGTTTTCGGACTAACGAGCATCGAGGTATAGGCAAATTACGTGCTTCGGAATTACGAACCTTCGGAATAACGAACCTTCGGAATATCGAACTGTAACCGTTATTTTACCTTGATACGTGGAACTACATGTAGTTTGGTGGATGCGCACAGTAATGTTATCGAGTTTTAGGCCCAACATTTGTTATGGTCTTGGAACTCCTCCAGTCGTAATCGTAATCCTAACTCCAATTCTTCCTTTCGTTTCTTTTTATTTGAACTCATCATAATTTTACGCAAGTAAACTCTGTTAAGAATGCTTGAATATCGAAAGTAAAAAATGGTCATAAACTATTTCCTTCCATTTTACGATAACCATCACTACACATAATTTAGGTTTTAAAAGTTGTAAATTATGACTGTTTGCCTTCCAGTTTACCACCACGAGTTGACGGAGGAGCAGGTGAAGGCCGGTGTGAATGAGGAGCAGCTAGCTGCCGGCTACTCCGCCCTGAAGGCAGGGTGCAAGCTGCTAGGATAAGGGCTGGCCGAGGTGGATCTTGGCTACGACAAGAGTTCACAGGCAATGTCCACTAGCATCCAACTTGAATACCCCCCTCTCCAGGGGATATAGGGATAGCGGAACACAGTACTGTACTATAGTAACACGACTCACAGAAATTCCGGAACTTCAAATTTCTATCATTGTATTTCTACGTTTGAGATTATATGAATTGTATCTTTCACAGCTGCGACATAATCATAATCGCTATTCCCAAGAGAGGAATTGAAAGTATCAAATTATATTTGATTTATCGATAAACATTTTATTTAAAAAATCACAAGGATCATAATGGACTTTCTATCCAGGTGGCGCCGCTAAAACAGGATTCACTGTGTCGTGTTTTCATAAACCATATCACAACAATGGTTTAACTGCACTATTCTCCTCATGATTAGTCGGCTGTGTGGATAGTCTAGGTTCTAGACGTATTTTATCAGCCCGAATTCGTATACATAGCTAGCGCGCGACGAAACTCAGCGCAACGATATCAAGTGATCGAGCGATCGCCTAGAATTGCCAGCCCGGAGAAAATACTTTCTCGGCGATCGCGCGATCACTCGATATCGTTGCGCTGAGTTTCGTCGCGCGCTGTTTACAAGAATTCGAGCTGATAAAATACGTCTAGAACCTAGACTACTGTGTGGAATGAAAACTCGTCAACGTTATTCGACCATCTCCTTGTGGTGTCTTTGGATCTCAGAAAGGTTCTAATCTTACATCTAGAGCTTATAATTTGAATTTGATAATTCATTAGTATTCCTCTTCACATGATGATGAACGAATGCCGACATGTCACGATGTACTCGAAGAATCGTATTATTTATGTATTAACTTTGCATATACCATAGCTGCATTGTTACCATGGTTACACGCACAGCGTAAAAATCACGGATGTCGCTGTTTACTCCTCTTTACTTGATACAGGAAGGATTTAAAATATGAACGAAATGCCCGAATTCCTAAATACTTCTGTTTTGGGCCGTTAGCAATAAAAGAGATGCCCCCCAAATCGTAGACTCATCACTCAAAAAATCGGTTAATACATGTGGGTGATTTACCTATACATGTTTTATGAGAGTAGTTTCGAAAAAGATATATCTGCACAAGACATTACACGAGATAAATGAATGTTTATCAAAATATTGTAATTTTGTTGTCTTCTAAAACAATATAAGGAATCAACATGGCAGTGAATGTTTGCTTGGGGTGTGCTTTAGATTCTTTCAATCTTATACTGAATGATATGGTGTCCCGAAATACAGGCCCCAGATGATATTGAATCGTCAATGAAAAATAGTTGTTTGTACAGAATGTTTTGATGAGATTTCGAATTGAATCACGAGAAGGAAACGATGATGACGGGCGGAATATAGGGGGGAAAAAAGAGGGAGAGAACAGAACATGAGGGAGAGGTGAAAGGAGAGAGAGAGGGGGGGGGGAGGAATAGATATAGAGGGGGAGAGGGGGAGAGAGGAGGCGAACAGAGAATGAGAAAAACAACGAAAGTGTGTGTGTGTGTGTGTGTGTGTGTGTGAGAGAGAGAGAGAGAGAGAGAGAGAGAGAGAGAGAGAGAGAGAGAGATGGAAGGCGAGGGAGAGAAAGCTGGAGCGTCTCAAGTTTTCACTGAAGTTGAACATAAGCTGTTCAACATAAGCTCTGTGTTTGTGTGTTTCTTCGTTTGTATGTTGTTTTTGTGATTTTGGTCATGTCGTAGTCCACTTTCTGTAGTTAATCATAATAAACAATCGTGTTTTCTCTCTTAATAATCTAACATAGCATTTTCGTGTACAAAATATTCTTGAATGTTGACAATTGTAAGAACAGATGTAGACAACATAAAAATGTATCCGAATCATGTATTTATTGAATAATCTTGTCTCCTTGAGTGCATAATGTTAAGGTGGTACAAAATATGAAATTATATATTTATAAATATTTACCAGGACATGCATATCCATTTATAACGATTTCAATCATTGGATGATCAAGAAAGCAAGCACCTGTAATAATAAAATAATATCATATGATCATAATCATATGAGCTTTATAACCTGACATAGGAAAGTAACGAACATAGGGCGACAATGCAGTCTTCCTATAGTAATGCTCATGTTGGCACGAGTATTTATCTGAAGTATGGGCCTCTCAAAACTACATCATTCTCAGATTTGTTTCATTATTTCACAAGTATTTAAAGTTTATATAATAAGGAAATAACTTTCGATGATGTATTTTTTCTTATTTGAGCTATCAAAGAATACAAAATAATAGCGGGAACGCGTGTCTGTGACATCACAGACTAAACAACCAAGTTGCCGATTTGCCTCTCCAAAATGTATATCTTTCTATCATTAAAGGTAGCCCGTCCCTTTTACAGACCTAATTCTGGAAGTTCCTTGACATTGTCATCATTTGAGAGGGAGTAGCTATATAACCTTTCCCTGGAATCGACAAAGCATTATATTCATTTTTGAGGAAATAATCTTCGATAATTCATCGAGCTTTCTTTTTTCGTACCACGAAAATAGTCAAAGCTCAGTGAAAACCAGTTAGATTTTCGTTTATTCTACGGGAGTTAAAATATCTCTAACATTAAAATTTCACAGTTGGTATCCCAACGATACGTGCTACATATGTGCAAACTTTCATGAAGTTTGCAGATGTTTGTAAAAGGGATGGGCCATCTTTAAAGTATTAAAAACTTTCTTATTAGTAGCCCGATGTTCCTCAAACTTACTGCTCTGCTTCTCGTGTTTGTGCTTCTCTTGAGAGCAACTTATTCGCGGACCAGAATAGCCATGTAATCAATGGAATATGGTTCTCTCATGAGCTTGGTTATCCCATTGCTCAGTTCCTGTACGGCTGTACCAAACATGCCAAAGAGGGAATAATAATTGTTGGTACATTCAGAGAGAAGCTGCACGTTGGCCAATTTTCCCGAAAGCAGTAGCCCTATCGGATGATATGCGTATATCAACTGCTTTATCATCCTTATATTCCATACCCATAGACCTATATGTAGCTCTATAACCATACCATATACGGTACCGTATACCTGATGATATAATAATTTGTTTATATTACAAACGACTAGACACTATCCGTACTTGTTAATACGAGCGAGTACTGTTTTTTGAGATGCATAATTCAATGACACAATCATTTTTTTAACTTTAAGATACATAAATGCGATTTTGTAATAATGGTATGAAAGAAAACGTTTAAATTACATGTATAATGAATAAAGACGTAATGCTACTGCAAATCGAAACTTGGCAAGGTTTCGAAAAAAATGCCGGTTTCAGTTCTACGCTTTAAACCAAGGTAATTGATGGGCATGGTGTGACAATGCAGGAAATACATGTACACTTTTGTAGGGAAAAATAAACAAGTTTTAAAATCTTCTTGTTCCGCAGGAACATTGTAGGATCATGCCATTGATCGATATACTACTCGATCGGTGAAAAATCGGTAACAATAATTATCATCTTTGTTCTACCGTTCTCCCTGTAGAAATGACACCTGATTGATTAGTCTGATAAAGCTAATTATTGATTCATTAATCAATATGTTTACTACTACTATGTTTACTACCAGTAATAAGACCCCGCATTTCCGCAAAAACACATATTTCATAATTTGATTAACATAATTAGGTATAAATTGATTTGCTGGTTAGGCTCCTTCTTATTGCTAATTATGCAATTTTCAGGGGCTCGTGTTGCATGTCGGGATGTAAATCTGCCCGCGTCCCAGTGTTCATTGCAGAACCTGTGTAACGACGTGCTTTCTGAGTCTGCGGCTAAGCATACGTTGCTTTCCATGTAAGTATGTATATTCCTTTAATAATCTCATTAGATAATACTCATGCGATAATTCCTCTTGCAGCTCCAAAAAACTAAATGAACGATGGTAGATGAAAACAGACATGCAAACTAGTCAGGAAAGTACGTTTGTGGGTCGAACCCACAGGCCACACACGTAATAGAATAATCCTCGCAGGATGATACTCACTTTGTCTAGATAGACTACTGTAACACAAAACATGCAATGTACTACTTCCAACATGAAATCACGTGACACATTGATCGTGGCTCAGAGCAAGCTTAGTAGCGACAAAGGCAACTTCTATCTAAACTTCATCTAAATCTGCATAATACAACATACATTTATTGTATCTATTTTATTCTCCTCTTATCAAAATCTCACACTAAAGACAGCAAATCATAGAAAATATATAAATATATTAGCCGAAGAACTATCTGTGGATAAGCCTCTTGTAAAACCACCTGCTTTTTACGACAATCGGTACGGTCTGAGAACGCCTCCTGGCAAGACTTGAATCATCAAGATGATGGACCAAGCGTTTAGTAGATCATGACATCTCGAAGAGTAGCGAAATTGGTGCAAGTTTGTAGTTCTAGGTATCTTGACTAAGACTCGAGGGGAGAGGCCTGTCTAAAGGTAGCTCTGACCTAAACTGATTGGCTAGTATCTGGTACTTCCATAGACTCGGCCCAATGTGGATCGCTCTCCCAAGAGACTGCATCGGACCTACTGATCTTGGCACTAACTGTTTCGACAATATGCTTCTGTGATGTTACACTTCGGTACTCAAACCATTGATGGAGCACTTCAAGAAGCAGAGAAAATTAATATTGAGATATGTTTTACACAACGTCAGCCGTGATGTTTGTCATTTGATGAAATGCTAAGCAAACCACACAACTATGGCTGATATCACGTGTTAACTTCCGAACACTACCTTGCTATATAACATTGCATACGTAATAACCCAGCGATGTTACATGTGAAAGTGTGATACATCATTTTGAATGAGCATCATATAACGAAAATGGCAACCATCGATAGATACTTTAAATACGATAACACGACACATTACAAACCTAACCATCTCAATAGATAAGGCAAAATCAACACTTCTAGTTGGTTATCAGCACTTGTTATTGGTCCAAATTGGAAGGCACATAATGTATGTCAGCCAATCAAGAGTCTGAATATGAAGACAAGGTCCACACAATAGATTTCAGACATCAATGGGATACATCGTACAGTACAGGTCGTAGTCTCATCTTTCCAGACCAGATGTTTGGTCAGTATAAAGTCACGAGTTTTCCAAGTCGTATTTTACCAACCCGGTCATTGTAATTTTTCATTTCGCCCCGTCACTCCCCCGTAAATAATGGGAGGGGGAGGGGGAGGGTGAAGGGGGTAACCCTCACGTTCCCAAGGGGCAGATGTCTTGGGCATCGATGGCCCTGGCAAGCGGGCACGGGCTGACGAACAGGAGGAAGAGGAAGAGGATGATGATGAAGGCCCCGGTGAGGAGCGCAGCGGTGCCCCAGTTCCGTGCCGACGATGAGGCTTGGTGCGCGCCGCTGTAGTCCAGAGCTTCGAATCTCTGCCGGACCTGGGAAACAGTCATAGAAAGATCGATATAAGGTAGAATAAACTGGCAAAGTAAATGCGACTGGGACAGGTTTAGCAGCTGAAATGCACGAAATAGCCACTGCTAACAATAACTCGTGTAAAAAGTACAAAATACAACTTGAATTCAACCATTATTACAGGGTACCATCTCGTAGTGTGTAGTTTCATGGCACCGTAAAATGAACCATACAAATATGTCTCTCCCACTCCCGCTTTGCCATTCAGGATAAATAGGAGAAGAACGTAGCGCAGTCAGATTGTACTGTGCTATAAACCTTTTCATTGGTACAACTGAGGAATATGGGTGGCGGGGAGAAGGACTGGTGTCAACGGAAAATATAATCTCCATTGGGTCCTGTAATTTATTGTGAATTTGACCCGCTTATATTGCTAGTTTTAATGGCAATATGTAGACATGCACTGACATGAAAACAAAAATGAAATAAAGTAAACGTTAATGGTGATGGGTCCCATAAGATTAACAACCTTATCACAAATGCTGTTGTTAAAAAAAAGTTGCCGGTATTCTATTTCTTTGCTCAGAATTTAAGGCTTCATGACGTATATAACAAAAGACCAGCTTCCAACAGCAGGTCACTAAAGGAATGACCGGATATTCAATTCAAATTGATTATTACCTCCAAATGATTAATTATATGATAACTCGTGTTTTCTCCTCTTTTACAAGAGTGGGCCGAGGTAGTACTCTTGACTGTAGTCAAATCGCGACGTTGGTTTATGAACCTCATCTCCCCCTTAATGTGCCCCTAAATCCCACGTGACGTCACTCACCCGCCGTGCGTGTCGGTACGAGGGGATCCCACAGGCTATACAGCAGAACAGGCCTAGAATGGCGTACCATAGATACTCGTTGGGGTACACTGGCTTTCCATAGACGATCTTCGTGTTGGGTGTCTCGTGTTCTTTATGCTAGTGTGGTAAAGAAGAGATTGTCGATTATCACCTCAAAACCGCAATGAAATATGTCATTCGGCTTGCTAAACGAAACAAAAGTAAATCTCATTTTAGTGATCTCGAGTTCGCAACTATCACATGCTTATAAAACAACGAAAATATTTCGTCCAGAATTTGGCCTAGAAACCAGGCAAACATTTGATTTACAATCAAATTATTCCATTAATGTATTTGTGCATTTTAAATGATATTTGTCTTTCTTTTCGGACTTTAGACCGTGCATAATTTTGTGGTTACGCTCCTTCTCTTCACATCTATTGATGGCTAAATGGGGGAATGGAGCACTTTTCCTATCTTGTCGCAGAAAGCATGGAAAGCATAGACAGAAGGGGTGGGGTTATCTCAGCTCTGTTTCATTTGAAAATCGTTGGGCGGGCAAAACCGCCTAGCGGGCGGAAAGGGATCAGCACCTATCATTAACGCACATTACAACCCCTGGTACAGATGCGTCAAGACAAATTGTGTGCATCATGTACATTGGGTTCCAAGATGGAGGCTCCGTCAGAATGCACATTACTCTGATGTTTCATAACATCTTCATTATGCATTAAGGTGCTCAATCATATCGTTAATATGGGGCAAAGACATAAAATGATACGTCAATTTCATATGAGATGCGTCACGTTGGTTCTCTTCTACGTCCAACTCGTTCTATGTTCAATGCAGTCATTGACGCACCCTCCCCGGCAGTCAATGACTGCGTCAATACGATCATACATGAACTACACGTGCGTTTTGTCACCGGGGTTTATGAATACACTGTACCTGTACGACCACGATACTGGTATCCCGTAGATACGTCCTGCCGTCGGAGCCCACACGGGTGACCATCGGCTGCATGACTACAGGATCGTTCGACTTAATCACGGATTCCGGCCCGGTCGCCGCTGCCCAGTAGTCTATGCTCTGCTGGTTCTGGTACGCGTATGCGTCGGGCGAGCGTTGCGGCTGCTGCTGTTGTTTGGTCGGCGAGCGCGATGTGGACTTCTTGTAGCGGACAGGCTTGGTGAAGTGCCCCGGTGGTTCGGGCGACGGTGATGCCACGGTCGGGGTGTGCGGCAGGAGGGTGGTTGCGGGCTCGACGTACCGTGGTTGGACGATTGTGTGGGAGATCGTCGCAGGCTGCCCCGACCCTGCCTCGTCTTCCCCAGCCCTACCGTTTTCCCTCTCTACGACTTCGACGTCGATGTGGCGTGTATCCTCCTCGTCCGACCTTCTCCTGTACACGCCCACGATTCCGTGGCTGTGTGACGATTTGTCGAGTATCGTCTCGCTGTCCGTTGGCGACCGTCCAAGTCGCTCCATCGTCGCGTCGTATGACGGAGGCACGGCTGTATGTGACCAACAGAAAGAAACAAGCTCAAATCAAACCCGATTTCCGCTACTTTCATGACTATAACTGAGGTCAAGTAGTAGGCAGGGTGACATTGTTTTACAAAGTGATATTATTCCATGCGTTAATCTACTGCATCACTTTCTCAATTCTGTGACAGAGAGGAAATGAAACGTCTTGCATTCACAATATTTTTCCATAATATTCTTCCTGAATGAGAAACTCTTTCCCAACCTTTGAGAATACGTTCATGTAGACCAATATTATACAAGACCTGTTTGTTCCTTTAATCAAAAACCTGCACAATATACCGCAGTGGGGCACACACTCCATTATCTATTTTTGAGAGTTCCAATATGGCATCCGCTTGTCTCAAGAATATTGCAGAGGCGCCCTGTCGGCTGTCGCACCACTGTACAATATCAAGGGATGCATATCCTGGATATACCCGGTAACGAGAAATTGAAATAAAAACGCATAAACCACATAAAATGAATGCGGAAGTCGTCAATATTTAGCATTTGCGACCAGCAACAATTTCACTCCGAAGTTGTCTTGAGGCTGGCGGTAATATTTGATGTAGAAATAAGAGTGTAATTATAGTGGTAACTGCAGTGGCACTGGGAATAGTAGTAGTAGTAGTAGTTGTTGTTGTAGTAGTGATAGTAGTAGTAGTAGTAATAGTAGTAGTAGTAGTAGTAGAAGTAGTAGTAGTAGTAGTAGTAGTAGTAGTAGTAGTAGTAGTAGTAGTACCTGTAGTAGTAGTAGTAGTAGTAGTAGTAGTAGTAGTAGTAGTAGTAGTAGTAGTAGTAGTAGTAGTAGTATAAGTAGTAATAATAGACGTATCATCGGAAATCAACACCACACTACCTTCGCCCTTACATCTATCTGCTTCGTCTAATCGCATCGCCACCCATAGTTTTGCGATACATGTAAACCCTCCTCATATCGTACCAACTCATACGTCAAGCTGAACATCGCATATTACTACAGCACTATACCTGCATCACGTACTATCAGTCATCCAAATCACCTCACTATACTCACATGATGTCTGAATCACAGCAAAACAATAAGCCGCTTCAAAATACACGGCGACAGTATTGCAGGCACCTGTACCACTCTCTCTGACTTGAGTTATACAGACTTACGAAGATAATACTAAGCGCGGTATTGTAGAATCTTCAAATGTCAATACGAACTACAAAGAATCCTCAAATATCAGTATTCAGAGTGAAATTATATAGATCAGGAGCCTGGCTCGTCTACGGCAGCTCGGGAACGTCATGATGTGACAAATACTCAAGGGCGGCCTCTATAAACAAGCCGCACGATTCAACAATAACTCGCGATATGAATTGTAACACAATAGGCACTCGACTCTCATATTCCTCAGTTCGTTGAACAAAGCCCTCGACTATTACCCAGTTGTAATGCAATGCGATGAATACGAATTATGCAATTACGACATAATCCAGGATTTTGGCGATGAACTTGTCAGTTTATGAGTCAGTTTTACAGGATATGGCTGGATGGAGACGGAAGTTAAATAGGGAAAAAATGCGGAATTATACACAAATATGTCTGCCATGTTTGAACTGATCAGGTCATGGCTAGGATGATATGCTGGGGACTTTGATAGGTTTTATATACCAACACTGTCCCTTTTCGGTATTTTTGTGGTTCCTGGCGCAAAAATGAAGTATTCATTTTTACTGTTCGCTATCAAGCAAAAAATGTATTCGTCCACTGCATCGGAACAATGCATAGTTCTGCATACTTGCCGAACTTCAACAAAGCAAAGCACACATACAGTTAGAGAGAGAGAGAGAGAGAGAGAGAGAGAGAGAGAGAGAGTACGGATATGTATAGAGAGCGAGAGAGAGAGGGAGACAGACAGACGGAGAGACAAAGAGAGGCGGAAGGGAAGAAGGGGGGACAAGTTATGTTTATCACTCAAATTGCTTTAAAAGTAATTATTCAAGTGTTTGCTAGCTCCAACATGACCTGTCTACGAGACAACCCCGATACCCCCTATTCAACGTAACCTTATTTCTTTCTTGCTGCCAATCATATCTGACTAGAAGAGTGTTGTTTGGCTACAAACCGAAATCGGGCCTCACAATATAATCCAATCGCTGACTTCATAGAAACAATAACCGCGTTCCAAGGAAATGGAACAATAACATGACCTTAAACCTTTACAATAACAAAACAAGCCAACTCTCGTTGACATGTTTGATGAAGTCTTCCTGTCCCAAATAATTACAATGCTGTTCGATAGGGTAAGTCTGCGCCAATGATGCCCCACACAGAGTTACCTACATGGGACTAGCCATCCACGGTTTGCGACTTCAACTTTCGATATCAAATATTAAACAAAATCATGACAGATGTATTGAAATAATAGAGTGTCATAAATACACACGATTAACCCAGTATTATTGTAAAGTTTTTTTTTTAATGGCAACACTCAGGAAATGTTCACATTACACCTTTGTTCTCCAAATTATCACATTTACCGATCTGAATTCTATTTGGACATTAGTTGGATGAACGATGGAACGTATGTTTAAGTTTAAGATGAATGTGGCTTAAAACTAAATTACAGAGTAATTTGCCTGTAAACGCGTTAGCACTTTTATTGAGTACAGTACTACCTTTGATTAAGGCAAGAGTCGGAAGTGAGTCCATTTAAGAGATAAATCTGGTCTATTCTTAGACGAGGATCTGTGAGGCCCGAACCTCTGATTCTACAGCCAATCCAAGGATATCCCATCTCCACATCAGGCATGTCATGGGGGTTCATGAGCTGCACTGGGCATGCGTCCCGAAACTAATTATCCTCGACGTATTTACCGATATGCGTATGCCGCAAACTTAGCTAAAACTGAGCTAGAATAGGTTTTGGTTCTCGTCCAACAACAATGAACATAGCGAGATTTATTGCGTTCACATAAACCGTACCCCCTCCACTTCCTTTGTTCTACAATGCACTCATCGTCGGCGTCGTCGCCGTCGTTGTTGGTGGTGATGGTGGTGATTTGGGACGCGTTTTCAATCACATACGATTCCTTATATATAATTCCTCTTTTCTCCCATCTCTCTCCCTCTCTCTCTCTATCTCTCTCTCTCTATCTCTCTCTCTCTCTCCCTCTCTCGCTCTCTCTCTCTCTCCCTCCCTCCCTCTCCCTCCCTCCCTCTCTCCCCCTCTCTCTCTGTCTGTCTCTCTCCCTCTCCCCCTTTCTCTCTTAAATAACAAAGGTGATTCGCTTATCCCCTTATTTCTCGTATCGTAATTTAAGATCAACTAATTCATAATATTGGGTCCTTACAATGCTGTAACCAAGCAGCAGGGTAAACCAAAGGGTAAAAATCAATACCATGGAAACCTCATTGACCGGGTTGCTATGACAAATTCGGTCACGAAGAGCATTTTGTTTTGGTGCTGGTGGTAGAAATAATTGAGAAGATAATCATATTTGACCCGATCATGTTGTAGCATAACAACGACCTATGCTCGCGTGACTATATCTTCCCGATAACATTTACGTAAGATAAAGTATCTCCTGCAGTGCCTACTACATACACATGTACTGGATTGGGAAGGTCAGTCCTATAACAACGAAGGTAGTTGCTATAGTTACCAAAATACAATTACTTCTTCCTTCTCTATCTTCTTTTTTCTTCTTCCTTCTTCTTCTTCTTCCTTTGGAGTGCTGCTTCAGGGTGCTGAAGATACTCGGACTGTGACCAGTATATGACCATTGGGGGGGGGGGGGGGGGGGGAATCAGAACATGGTTTGTATTTCAGCGGTAAAATCAGAACATGGTTTGTATTTGAGCGTTTTGGGGTTGAAATTATTACTACATGTAGTGGAGATTTCCATTTGTCAGCAACTGTATTTACTATGCAAATATCTATTTGCCTCATCATAAATCTTCATGTATGTGTTATGATGTACATTCTGATATCAAGTTGTGCTTAATCTTCGTGGTAGGGTCCATGATCTTATCAACTTCGTGACTCCAAGGAGTTATTCTATTGTTCTATGAATGGTCAAAGGAAGGTGGAGGTACCCTGGATATAGAGGGGGACAATATGACACCCCTACTGCCCATCCCTCTCGCCT
>CAVLGW020000325.1:0-18434 GCA_963669155.1 Arbacia lixula
AGGTCGACATTTACTAAGGGTGAAAAAACATTTCATTGAAACAGGCAGAAAAATATTGAAAATTCGAGATAAATAATGTGGTTCTAATAAAAATTTAAAAAATGAAAATAAACTCTATATTTCAATGTCAATCGCTTTTGAGCCCCTAATATTTAGAGCCAATAAAGAATCGCTTACTTGCGACAAGGCCAGTGGTTAACCCTAATACTCCCGGGGTATTTCAAAGCTTGTTATTACCGGGGGGGGGGGGGGGGGCATTATGGCCCCCCCCCCTGAGATCTCGGCCATGGGTCGCCCGATTGCCTCAAAATTTTGCACAAGGGTAAAGAATTATGTAATCTACAAAGTTGTACAGCTAAATTTACGAAAGTCCTTTTATTTTTTTTTAACTAATTAATTTATGCTAATTTATGCGAGAAATCATAGATTTTGGTATTTCTCACTAAATAGAGCCTCAGGAATAGCAATTTTTGGTACAAATGTCTTTCATAACTCCCTCATCAATTCTTGAAAGAAAAAGATAGGTTGTGGTAATTATTTCTTATGTATTTTATTGTTTTTCAATTTTCTTATGTATTTCTTTGTTTTTCGTCAAGCGACTTTTGCTATTTGACAAAATTACAAACACATTTTATTTTATATTGCTCAAAAGTATTTGAAACAATGATAACACTTATTAGAAGAGTATTTATATAAATTGGAAAAGCTCCTGATTTTATCCATAGGGTTATACACAGTCATATAGAGAAATAGCGAAATTTCAGTGACATGTGTTCGGTAAACGTAATCTGACACCCGCACGGTAGGTCTGATCGCCATAAATTTGGTATTAAAATGTGCGGGAAGGATCAGAGAAAAAAGTCAAGAAATTTCGTTTCGAAATATTGAGGCGTTACGAAGTACCGACAAAACTTCGACAGGGGGGGGGGGGCATAATGCCCCCCCCCCCCCCCCCCCCCCCCGGAGTATTAGGGTAAGTCACTGCCCGGTAAGCAACATAATGCAGGTTCAAACCGCTTTGATTGCAAGACTGTTTCCATCTGACTTGTTTGTCATTCATTTCATTTGGAGCACGCTATCCTCACTACTGGATGTACGCCTAACATTCATTTTTAAATCAAAATGACCGAGGAAGCCCTTTCACTAAAATCTAGCAGGATTAGAGAGACTATCAAGTCGGAAAAAAAACAGCCTACATGTGTAAAATCAATTGAACTGCAGTTCCGAGTAGTTTACCTTCACTGTTATGATTGATAAAGCAGACATCGGTAATAATAAAGGAGGGAGTAGGGGGGGGGGGGGTGTAATAGCTGTGAAATCACTCCCCAAATTAAGAAAAAAAGCCCCCGTTTTGGCTCCAAATGATCCCCGGCACGGAATGACATTTCACCTTTGGCATCATCTCGCTATTGAGTATTCTTCACGAGCAATTGTTCTCCAAAATTTGACCATGGAAAATTTGAAATCAAGATTTTAAGTTACATTTAAGGAATGACAGTGTTGGATTATTTTAGAGAATTTTTTAGTTGAGTCCTTTTTTAGGCTGAATATGTGTGGCCCGTTAAACGACTATCAAAAAACACATTTTGTACATGTAGTAAAGGTATATGAAAAATATTCAACCTATGCAAAGAGTCTTATAAGCAATATAATGTTCGTGTTTTTCTGCTACCACATGAGGTGTCTATACATCGATCAGTTATATTAGTAGTTTCACTTCGGATAGGTCTGTACATATTGACAAAACTATTATGACATTTTAGAGGACCAAATGTCATGAGTGATTGTTGACAAGCTCAGTGGGAAACGGCCGTAAAGGACTAACATGCTACCGAAGCACAAATGCCACTCCACAGTGTTAATGTGCAACCAGCCCTGATTCACTTCACCGTGTACTATGTGAGTAATGAAAGCAGAAGCTGTGATTTTTTTTCTCACCCCGCTTTTATTCTCGCTTGTCGAAGCGGCAATCCACGGATCCTTGGAAGCTGTGGCTGTGTGCATGGTGAAAGACGTGTTTGCATATGAATCGGCTTCATTGGGTGCCCACAGAATTCAGAAGTGGGTGCCCCGTCGTGTGGAACACAGAACCACAGAACAAACTCCCACCCGAGATCAGTTTTTTTCCTTTCGCTTCTAACAATAGGTGATTCTGTCGCAAAAAGGGGAAGAAAAATAGTCCAACGACGCTCAATAGAATTTCGAGGCTGGGAAAATACCAGTTTGTGGTGGGATTGTGGACCCATGTTCTTCAATAACAAACCAAAGTAAACTTCGTAGCCAAATTTGCCTTGCGGAACAACCCGTAACAATCCGATGGGTAGCAGTCATCACCTAGACCATGTCGATATGTAGATAAATGATAGGATGGACGATCAGAGATCTACCCGTATTTACTTCTACATTTTAGCCAAGATGCCATCACGTTAAAGGGAGAGATCACTCTAAAATTAGGTTGGTTTCAATAAAAGCAGAACCATAAAAGCTTCACTGATACGTTTCTTTCATGTTTCTCCTTTTATCAAAACCCAATTAATTTCAGGGTGTATTATCCATTTATTCCTCTGACTGTATGGCGATTAACTTTCTCATCACCAGTCCATTGGCATGGACATGCGTAGTAGACCATTGGGGGTTTCAAGGTCTGGTAATGAAAGACTTAACAGTGATTCGAATTAATGATAGGACCCCGTCCAAGTTTTACAGGCGGTGGGCCAATATACAGGAACAGACTCGATTATGGTACTTGCTGGAGAATTAGTCTGTAAGATAGACTATCATCTTCACGTGTCAGTTGTCTTGTCAGAGGACATGTACACATAATATATACGAGCTTAGTCTCTGCATTTCAGACTCATTGACTGACTATCGCCAGTTGGATGGGGATAAGTACTTATCCATATCCACTGAGCATGCGCAGTTAATGAGGGGTGTGGTTGTTCGACCAAGCATCAGTGAATGACCATCACCATGGTCAGTCCTTTGACCTGCTTTGTATGGTCAATTGTGCCTGTAGTTTAAATGCAGAAACTACTCCAAAGAATCTGAAAAAGAAATAGATGTTTAAATAGGTAAGTAGAAGAATAAAAGAAAAGGGGAAGAAGAAAAAGACTATCAGATAAAGGCCTCCTCACAAGGCAGTTAGCCACGTTCGTTAACGGTTAAGAGGGGCTGTAGGTCTTCACAGGCTCATCATAAAAGACATGACAGGGGGCGTTATTCCGCCGCCTCAGTCTTGGACCTGATCCGCCAGCTTGAAGGTGGGCGTGGTATGAGGAAGTAACTCAACAAATTTTGAAGGAGCCATTTTGTTGGCGTCAATACTTGAGATATACCTATAATGTGATGATTTTTACCTTAATTGTTGTTTGCGTTGAAACAAACATTGAGTTCATCATTTTTGGACTTTCAAAAAAGGAATGGAACGGCGTCGACGGTTACGTATAACATAACAAACTAGGGCATTCTTGACATGGTCCCCGAACTCGAGAACAAATAAATTCGGTTAGAGATACACTCATAGCTGTTATGTAATGAAGTCCTATATAAAATAATTTACCTTTTACATGATGCGTATAAACGCAAGCTGATTTGAAATGCACAGTTCACAAAAATGAGTTGTTCAACTTTTGAATGAATTGTTAGATCGATAACGTTAAAATCAGTTGACAATGAATCAAACCAATCCGTCAACAAACAAAGATGTGATTATTATGTTTGCATAGTCATCCCTCAAATAAAATCTAGAGGACTTTCCACCCTGCTGCTCTGATTCAATATCATAAGCATTTAATGTTTCATTGCTTCAGTTTTAGTGATGGCTTCGAGGGTGATCAACATTATATTGTCAACAATCTAAACTTGATACAGCTCTCGTACTATTTGCTTAAGCCCTGGGACAAATCAAGGAGTTATAGATGTTTGCGTACTGCATGATTAATGAAGCTATAAACGTGAAGTATACATGTAGTTCACGGGGTCATGATTTGAGGGACTTCATTCACTTTAAACCAGGGTTATGTTTGTTTTTATGTGTAATGTTACATGTTTTTATGACGTGCGAACGAAATGAATTTTCATATATGTATCTTTTATCTGCAAATGGACCGAATAAATACAATTTACAGGAATTTCCAGTTTATGTACCATTCCAGCCGTGATAGTTGCTAAACATGTATATGTACCTGAATGAACTTGCTATAGGCTCAGTAAAGTTTCATGAGAAGTGTTGATCTGAGTCTACTGATCTTTATTTATCGAGGGTCGCCTCCTCACTTTAAAATATAACCATCATTCGTATCGCAATTTAAAACATTTTTTTTTCTGACTTTGCAGAATCACGCGCTGAGGAACAGCACCAGACGTCATCATGTCCGCGACAGATTTAAAGTTCAAATTTGGTTTGGTCAACTCGGCCGGGAAGTACATGACCGCCGAGAAGTTCGGGGGCAAGGTCAACGCATCGGGGACGTCGCTGAAAGCCAAACAGGTATGGACCCTTGAGCAAGGAGAGGGTAGCTCCGTCAGTCACTTGAAGGCACCCCTGGGCAACTACCTCTCCGCAGATAAGAATGGCAACGTCTACTGCGAGGTGTCCGACCAGAGCGAAACAAAGGAGGTCGGCTTCGAGATCGAGCTTCAGGACGACGGCAAGTGGGCCCTCAAGAACATTTCCCACAAGAGGTATCTCGGGTGCAACGGCGACGAGCTGACGTGCACGGACGTCAACATCACCAACAACTCCACGTGGATCGTCCAGCTGGCCATCCACCCACAGGTCTGCATGAAGAATGTCCAGCACCAGCGCTACGCCCATCTCAAGACCAGCGAGGAGGGCGAGGACAGCGTGGTCGTCGACGAGCTCGTGCCGTGGGGCGCCGACTCCACGCTGACCCTCGTCTATCTCGGCCAGGGCAAGTACGCTCTGGAGGCCTTCAACGGCAAGTTCGTTCAGGCCGATGGCCAGCTTGTCGAGACGGTCAACGCACAGTCACAGTTCACGCTCATCTTCACGTCTGGCCATCTCGTGCTGAGGGACAACGACGGCAAGCACTTAGGCGTGGACAGCGGCACCAGGGTGCTCAAGTCCTCCACCAAACAAGGTCTGTCCAAAGCAAACTACTTCATCGTGGAAGACAGCTGTCCGCAGGGCGCCTTCGATAACGGCGGAAAGTTTGCATCTCTGAAACAAGGTAAGCTTGTGAGCCATTCCATCGAAATATGATCACAAATGACACCTTAAAGAGCTATGATTCATTATGTGTACTTTCATTGTGTTATGTATGAGAACTTGTTATCATGTTGAGCATTATGTGATCGACATCAGTGGACGTTTTTGCTGTATCTATAGCTTACAATTTAGCATCTGACCCCAGGACGGGAAACGGAATAGATGCCAAAATGAATGTACTATATGAGACGAACACGAAATGGGAAGACGGATGAGGAGACACATTATGTAAGATCCATGTAATATTGTATGATGATTGACGTAATTATTATTGCCATGCATTGCTCTTCATTGTATATAGAGAACGCCATGACAAGAAACATCCACACATCAGATTTCCTCGAGAATGATGCTAACACTGTTTCCTGTATCATAACTCTCGCACACCCTGCTACAATGCAACTTGACTGCTATTTCAAACCCACTGGTGAACGTTTCGCTGGTTGCTAAGGACAACCAGGCGTTACTTCTAAATACTTCATCCCGTATGCTATATCAAATGACACGCTACCCAAACCTCCCGTAGACTGACATGTTTTTATCGCATGGGCCAAAGTTCATACGGGGTCACATGCGCTTATGACAAAATGTAATATTACATCAGCGTACTACTGGGAGGAGGGGGAGAAGGAGGGGGGGGGGGGGGGATGGGGGTGGCATGGAGTAATGTGTACAATTTCACATCCCTGATCTAGGTCATAGATCACGAGACCTCCTCGAAGTATGGGTGTTAGAGGTCTTTCGTTATGTGTTGAAAGTCTGCAGATAATATGTTTGCGTAAGGATATAATCTCTGTGATGCCAATAATAATACTTGTACTCTACAAGCATGCACAGTCCAGACTCCACACAACAAATGAACCAAACCAACATCATGTTAATTTTAACTCTCATTATCAGCATAAATTCATTAAATGCTAATTGAGAGTAAATGAACCTTGGTATAGGTAAAATAGTATATATGTATCCTTCAAATAAATTGTTTGCGGAAATAGATTACACATGCGATGTCTTTACTAACCAAATTATCATGATTGTCCAAATAAGAAGGGAATTGACCTCAAATTACCTAAAACTTTAGGAGGAAGGGCGGATTGCATTGGTATCCGAGCAATCTCCTTCCTATTAGGAATATATTTTCTGCCAGGTCTTACTCTTCGCACGTTTTCCGGAGGAATCATTAGAAAATTGTCGGAATTAGGGATGGAAAATTCGGCTGGCCTGGGAGTTGTTTCGTCGATCAACAGGAACCAAGCTATTTCCTCTGAGCAGCCCATGCCAGGATGTGGCTTTGATAACAATCTCCTTTCTCATCTCACATTCTCCTTTTGTCCCGACTTTCACAATTCCTCCTTTCTTGCTCTTTACAATATAAAACTTCTTTGTGTTTTCTCTCGTAGATAACATACGTGTCCATTTTCACACCGTTATCATAATTCTCGGTTGATGTAGGAATATACCTTTTTTTTTTTTTTTTTTTTTTTTTGGGGGGGGGGGGGGGGGGCTGTTCTTAACGTTGAAAATAGGCCCCAATACGATATCAGGGCATATTCTTACTTCAAGCGAGTGCGGAGTAGAAAAGAAGTGAACCGGTTTAGCATTATGAGGTTCGTCCGCGTGTTAAATCGAAATCTATATAGAAGGGTGTGCTAGACAGCGCTTAAGACTTCTTAACATGTGTGAAGTTAATGATGTTTACAAAGTGCGGGATGGTGCGGTTTATGCTTGAAGTAACAAGTCCTTGGCTATTCATTAGTGTGTACATATTGTGTGTGTCTGGGTATCTGTCTGTCGACCTAAGTGGGCGCGACGTAATTTGGTGATTATGATTGTAAGAGGGGTGGAAAAAGGAAGATAGTGTGTGTGTGTGTGTGGGGGGGGGGGGACTTCCTTGAACAAACATTGAATTGACCATACCTGTTACGATTCTGTTTTATGAATTATTTGTGTAGATTAATTTCAGTATTCATGTGCTATTACACATATTTACAGTAGTCTTGTAATATTTAAATATTCTTTTTTAATTAACGTTTTGATTTCAGCTGATTTTAAATGTGTTTCAAAGCACATCTGTACTTTTTTGACGGAAAATGGCACTGGAATCATACCCTAATCGTGTTTATCCTTGACATTTAATCCCACGCATTCATTGCAATGTAACACACCATGTCGACTAGCGAACGAATCGATGTTCTTCCATTGGGGTACATGATTTGACTTCAGAAGGATTACTTCGGGAAATATCCGTTAATTTGACCTTAAGTAGGATGGTGAGACTGATGAGTCAATCTGCTTTGCCCCACCCTTAGGCATGTTTGGCTCGGAGACCTCATGTTTAGAGGTGAGCACTGGCATCGTCAGCCAAGCTTTTTCAGCTCGTCTGCTCGCCATACTAATCAGAGAGAATGAGGAGAGAGAGAGAGAAAGAGAGCGAGAGAGAGAGAGAGAGAGAGAGAGAGAGAGAGAGAGAGAGAGAGAGGATTGGGGGGGGGGGGGGGGGGGATCAACCAAATGTGAATGAGTTGATGGCTCTAATGACCATTTTGCCCGATAATTTTTCTCTCTTTGTCGTCGACGTCTTCTTCTTTCCCTTCAATCTCCTATCTTTCTTCAAAATTCGGTCTCTGGTCTCTCGGCTATAGGTTTCGGACGACCCGCCCAAAACCGCCTCAAAATCTACTGATCGTTGTAGTTTCCCTTACAGTCAGTTTTCAGTTCTATCAATGGGGGAGTTGTTCTAATACAGTTTCTCCTTCCACTTTCCGTGTTTTATTTTCTATTCATTTATTTATTTAATTTTATTATAACTATTATTATTATTATTATTATTATTATTTATTTTTTTTTTTTTTTGGGGGGGGGGGGTTGGTTTTTTTTTTTTATAATAATTTTTATACAAAAAGGACACCCTGTCTGTAAGAGAAATTTTGAGACGGTATTCCTGCAATCGAGGAACATCTCCGCTTCCTGGCGTACATCCACTGGGATGTGGTAGGGACCACAATCCTGGTCCGACGGAAGCGTGGTTAACGCCATTTCACCAGGGATGTGGAAGTAGATACCTGATTACACCCTGGACCGAGATTAGAAGAACGATCTCGATCCATGATTACAACACGGGCCCTTAATTACGATATGGGCCCTAGTGTGGTCCGTGAATAACGCCATGGGCCCTGGTAGCTGGAGTATATGGGCTCCATAATTCTTCTATTCTTCTTTCATTTAGTTTTAGTTAGTTTTTCCCTTTCAAACGCTGTTTCGTGCATGATTTTGTCCAAGAGCCCCTCCTCCCAACCCCATACATCTTGGTATCGACATCTACAGGAGGAGGGTACATCCTAACCATCAGTTACTACCATATACCTCCCCGATGTGAAGATAATGGTAAATATTCATTAACATCATTACGAATGAATTGTGCTTATGCATGATGTTTGATAGGGGGTGAGGTGGGGATGGGGTGGGGATGGGGTGGGGGGGGGGTAAGAATAAATGTTGGAGCACTAGCACATGTAGAGTGTGCTGCGATCTCTTCACCTCTCTTCTGTGGTGAGCTATATGGTGAGGTAGGAGTCCACAAGACCCTATTAACTTTAGAGGCATGCTCGTTGCAGCTAAAGCTGCAAGCATTCGGATTTTCAGTAAGCGCGGAGCGGAACAAGCACCCTTCACCGTGGAATTCATGAATTGCCTAGCATTGTTGTCTGTGGTTCTCCCATTACAATACTCCTTTCTCTCGCCAAGACTGACCCCAAACCACCTCTTTTCAATCCACTTGTCAATAATACATAGAGTGATATTGTTGGTGAGGTATGACTGCATGTGGACGGTGAGGTGAACTCCTTATTGCACTGCTGACTAGGCCATCCATGTACGTGTACTGTATGTACTGTATGAGTCATTACCAAGGGTGAACCGTGCTATCTACGGAAGCCATTCAGAGTACACCGTTCTCCTTTTTGTGTGTGTACTGTGGTTTCTTGGTGGCAGGTGTTAGCAAGAATTACCCACACCCAGTCATCCATCTATCTTCAGGAATTGTAATCATGCTAAATATCATTAGCCCTTTATACATGCGGTGCCGCCGGGCGAGCGCGCACGCGCAGAGAGAGGTGTGAATAGAGTGACCGCACTTGGTAGTAGTAGTCCCCCATTATCCATCGGTCACTGTTATTGCATTGCTTTCAAGGAAACGGCTTTATCGTACCGGAACCTCTCGTTATTCACTTCCACCGGACCCTCCAACCGTTTGTGTGGATGTGTGTGCATTCAATACCCTTGTTAATGTTAATTGTTAAAGGAGTACACAGCCCACAGATTGGACATTGCAGTAAATTAAATACGCCAGTAAAAGATCACAGAACGTTGAAAAGGGATACAATTTGAAAATGTGTGCATACAATATATTTTCCTTTAAAATTTAGGAATTACTAAAATTATAAATTAATCACTACCGAAATCCACACATTTGTATGATTAATTCATAATCCCCGCCTCTTCTTGTATCGATTGTGCTACTGCAAGCAGTTAGATTAGTTGGGTAGTGGGAGGTTATCGCAAAATGTTAAATAGTGTAGTACTGGCAGTCCTCTGAAATGTTAAAGCACGTCTACCATTCATAAATCAGAGACATTCGTGGGAAAACGTGGGAAGAGGTATCAAGCACATACATGAATAATATTGAGCATGCCAAACATCCCGAAATTTAACTTTCTCTCTAATAGCAGAAGGTATACCATGGATCCTAGTATGGTCCGTGGTATACCTACTTTTGGGATGCCAGAAAATGCACCTTCCGTTTTGTCCCTTCCAAAATTTGACACTTCAGATACCACCACCCGTTTACCACCACCACCACCACTACCACCATCACCACCACCATCATCACCACTGATACTACCATCACCACCACCACCATCACCACCACCATCATCACCACTGGTACTACCATAACCACCACTATCTCTACCACCACCAATACCTCCACTACTACCACCACTATTACCATCACCACCATCATCACTGCCACTCAACCAGCTCCACCACTATCACTACCACCACCACCACCATTACGACCACCACCACCACCACCACCACCACCAGCATTGCCATCACCATTCCCTATACCGCCACCACACCCACGCCCCTATACACCATTCTCCGAAGACGCCTTTTGACGGTATTACTCTGCACACTTCTAGTTGCTTGTCGTCTGCAAATGAGGGGAGTGAGGTTATGTTTATGATGTCACCCCGAACAATAGCGGGGACTGGTCCCTCTCTCACCCCTGTGTGTTTGCTTCGCATACCAGACAGAGAGTCCTCATGTCAAATCAAATACAGACTGCCTTTGTCACGAACAACAATAGAAACCCTAGTTTGTTTTACTTTGTTTGAAGTGTGCTTTTCTCAACTTTTTGCTGTTTTTCCTTAATATTATCATACGTTGCTGATTGGAAGTCAGCCAGAAATTTGAACAAGAATTTATGATATGTATCATATTGATGCGCCACGTTTATATTTGGAGTGGCAGTTTGAGTCTAAAAATAATATCGGTGGTCCCCATCGTTTAACAAGAATGTACAAGAGGTAGTGTATAACGAGGAGCCGATTCGAGAGCCTCATGACGAGATGTCGGATAGGACCAACTGAATTAATGTTGATATAACGGTAAACGAAACCGGATGGGGCACACCACGGTAGGTTTCATGAAAACAAATACGTGGGACAACGCAATTAGTTGTATTTGCAGGAAGAGAATTAGAAGACGTTATCTTGTGTGACGAGGGATCGGTTTGTTTGCTTGAGATCGTTAGGTGGAGGAACGCTCGGCAGCTCCTCGTGTCTCAAGATCTGCGTGGGACGGGAAGATTCACCCTGCCCTTGAGCCAAGCCTTAGTCAATCCAAGGATAGCATTCCGAGACATGGCAAAGCAGATCAAGAAAATGATAGTCAACTGTCATATGAAAATGACGTAGTGCTCAATGAAATTAACCGGCTCACTAGGTTTGCGTGGAAGTTACATTTCATCGTGCTTATTATTGTAGAAGAATGATCGCAGATAGCGAATACTAACATGTCTAATGCGGACATAGCGAGTTAAGTTTGATCGTGCTGTTGGCTAGCCTTGCGTGCTATTCTAACTAATGACATGTTATACAGCTTACCATCAATGGTCCCCCATTGATACCACTGTGACGTCGTATTGGCCTTTAAACACAACGTACACAGACGCAGCGTCTATATCGATTATAGGCCCAGTGCACGATTGTCAATCGATTAATTTCTCTTTGGGTGGGGTCATGGTGTCGAGATGTCATGGTGCTTGCATTAATATACTGTGCAGACTACAGGCGGAAGCTAAGCGTATGGGGAGCTGCATTTACTTTCTGTGTTAGAATGATAATTTAGTAGTAATGAATGGATATTCTGGGACATTGCATCAGTAGCAGTTATTAATTAAGTGATTTGGCCAGATTATATCAGATGTGATAGGACAATTGGTGCCCTAGGTTGAATGCAAACTGCTCATTAAAATGCGCATCTTGGAAAGGCATCCTTAGATATTTCTACAGCATGCATAACTAACAGGATAACAACGCGATGTAAATGTTCAATTAATGTTAAGTCAGGAGACGTTGTAGAAGTGACATGGGATTATTTATCTGACTCGATGAGTGTGTTAATTGGTAGCCGATAACAGATCCCCCGGCTTAGACTCGCATCGCTTACTTCTTGGAATGTGGCGCAACGAGAGTTCGAATATTATAATAGGGTCCGTGTTATATATAAAAAAAAAGCTTCGTCCAGCGGTGTCTCGCCTTTATTGCTCTGCCCCACATAAATAAGCCTGCCCAATAACCTGGAACGAAGTGGACCAATCATGGGTCGGAAGGGCCCTTTCATTCACCCCCCCCCCCCTCCCAATCCTGATACCGATATGAGTTGAGCCACGCCCTGGTTTCATTGAAATTGGTGCTTTTGAACATGAAGAGGTTTCGTAATCTGGATGGGTGTAAACATTTCCAAACAAAGATGGAAATGTTTAAATTGAGGGACGGAACATGATTGATTAATTAAAGGGCTTCGTGACACGTCAGACCTGCTGGTGATTCCAGGATACCGACATCGATCCCGGGATTTGGATACAATGACTGTAGAATGTGATATGGGAAATGTAAATAGCTTTCCGAATTCCGAGTAAATCTTGATGAGAGGAAAACGACTACCATTGTGACTCATAGACGGTCAAACAACGTGTAGAATGTCCCCTTCTTCGTCCCCCCCCCCCCACCCCTCCCCCTCCCTGCTTTTTATGTTACTCTTCTCGCTCCCTGTCCCCATTGCCACTTCCTCCGTCTCACTTTTCCCCTCTTGTTCCTCCTCTCTTTCTTCCTCCTCTTCTCACTCTCCTTCTTCATCACCAACCATTGCATCCGGTATCATTATCATTACCACTAGTATCAGTTATAGCTACACCAGCTGCATAGAGCCTGTGCTGCAGGTAAACGACATACAAACTAATATTCACTATTACACAATCGATCCTCTCTCATGATCACTATGACCAGAATACTATAACACTCATGTCAGCATCGGAAAATCTCCAATATTACAAATCTACTACTGTAGCTAACTCCCCAATGTACAGCTCGTTTGCAATCAAGTCAATTCCCGATGTGCAATCTAGCAGAATAAAAGGGTTCAATTGTGTATGCATTTTCTTGCTCGCTAATAAAAAGCGCCAGTGAAGGCCGCTCATCAAAGCAGCTTATAAAAAATGCACATTCCTACAAAATGTCACGTGTGGTCAGTGAGATATTCTTGCAGTGTAGCTATACCGTATACTCTGACGCTGCAATGTGTGTTTGTGGTATCACTGGTTGAATCAACACGTAGGCCTATGTGCTTTGAGATAAATCCGTTGTGGAATGATCTTTTTGAGAATTACATGATTTAACCCCATAATAACTTTAATTTCTATATTTAACATTGTTCATAAAGATCACTTGTATAAACAATGCACAGGTGCGGTGCGGCGCTGATGATTAAAATTGCACTTGTGTGTATTTTGTGGCATCCCCACCACTTATGGGTTTTTGATATTGACATGCGCGTATATTACACATGTATGTATGTGTCAGCATATATGCATGTGTCAGATTATGATATTTCACAGCGTGCGACAATGGATCGATAAACAAGCCATGATAGGTGTGCAGTACGGCAACAAGCTACATGTATATGCCCCATATAATCACAATGCACGTGTAGAGAATAGGGAATGTAGATGCAATGCATAATATGCCAAATATATCGCGACCGTTGTACAGATTTTACACGACCACTGTCAGTGTTTTAAAAGAATGATTTTATGGTTATAGTTCTCCTCTAAACACGCCGTGGGTTGTATGTATTCACTTGATTGTATCTAAATGAGGATATTTGAACATGCTAATGTTTCTCTTTCTTAGATGAAACGTGACGGATCTTCACTTGATGGTTGGTCTTGTGATATTATCCCAAGTGCTTTCCAATCCTTTCAGTGGTACTTTATTCACTATATTTCCATAGGTACCAAATCCACTTTCATGAATTTTTAAGACAAATTGATATAAATTGACCAATTAATAAATCAAGTTTACATTTTGAAAACATAGGATATGTCTTCACTGTTTTGGTTCCCTGGACATACATTGGGTGTAATAAGTGATTAACTGCTCTAAAATGAATCAATTATTAAATCAACATTGCACTTAAAAAAACAAACATGACTTTGTCTGAGTTTACTATTTCGATACCCTATCATAATATTGGCTGATAATAGAGATCCCCTAAGATTATGTGCTCATTATGTCGTCTTAAAACCATCGCTCATTAGCTTGATGGCTTTCTCACACATTCTGGAAGTAGGTCTACAAAATACTCCTCCAGAGGATGTGGCTTTAGCCTGGCTTCCAGACCGTTAGACATTATTTTTCTCACCCGATCTCTACAATCACAGCCTGTATTGCGAATAGGCCTGGCTGGCAATGACCGATGATCATGAATGATGACAATTTCACATTCCATGACATCTTTTTCAGTTTCTCACCTGCAGGACAGAACTTTATGGATAATCATATGTTTTTACTAGGGTATCAATACTATTTGCAATATTTACACAATACATATGCAGTAGAATTTGAAATGTGATAGTGGAATAAAGTGATGTACAAGATGCGCGGTTGTACACCGTCTCGGTCACTAGGATAATTAGATAGTTTGGATTACGGAATATGGATAATCATATGTTTTTACTAGGGTATCAATACTACTTGCAATATTTACACAATACATACTGTATGCAGTAGAATTTGAAATGTGATAATGGAATAAAGTGATGTACAAGATGCGCGATTGTACACCGTCTCGGTCACTAGGATAATTAGATAGTTTGGATTATAATTGTCTGACAGCCTGGATGAGAGGCTAGCCAAGCTCAAACACAGCTGTTGTAGTCTTCTGCTTGCCGTCTCGCCTTACCACACCAGATGGGTATGTTCCACGGAGCATGACTCCTCGTAGTCTTGAGACACAGACCATTGTCAGTCTGGAGTGAGTCTGAGTAGCGAAGATTACAATGTGCATAATTTCAGGAACACAACTAGAAAGTCAGACTCCAGTTTGATGGTCTGGGGGCATTTCATCAAAGGACTTGTCGGATATTTTATCCGACATGTTTGCTCTCGGCCAATAAGATGCAAGCATTTCCGTAGCTTATAACAGTTTGTCGGATAAAACGTCCGACAAGTCTTTTGATGAAATGCCCCCTGATATCACTTTCAGCACCATAATTCACAAAGAATTATGAGTATAGAGAGAAAGTGTCTACTCGAGTGTCCGGACCGTTTCATAATCTTTCATCATTTATTAAGCATTACTATTTTGCTATAACAATTCAATCTGGATGCAGGGTCCTCCTCCAGAAAAAGAAAAGAGAAGAAAAACACTCTCTCTTTGTCACACAGAGGGATAGGCAGGAATAACCGTCTTATTTGGGGTATCCTTTTATTAATGACATTTTAAGACATATCCCCAATTGGGTTGGGGCGTTCTGGAGAGCCAGATGCAATCTCAGCGGATCCAACGACAATAGAAAAGCTGATTTTCGATCACACAGAAGGGCTACACGATTGCAGTGCAGAAACAATATGCACTGTCCAGCTTTGAACCGAGGCAACTCGGCGTCTCGAACAGACATCGATTTTACCAGACCATCCTACCTGTTTGTTGCAGACCGGGGCGTAGCCTAGATTCTAGGCTTTGGAGTTTGGTCTTTCTATTCACTGCTGCAATCGCAAGTGAATGATACAAGCTTAGAGCACGTCTTCTTCCTTCTATGCCCTAACATAGAGGGGAGAGACTAATGGAAAGTCTATGTGTTCAAACTTAATATACGAAGAAAAAATAAAAAGCGCACAGCTAAGAACCAAGGCTAAGTTTGGCAACATTCGAGCAGTACTTATTAGGAGCAGACGGTGAAAGCACGTGGTTTAACAATCATGATAATCATTCACACTCTCTTTAAAAGGGATTTCATAAGCTCATGCTATAGACATGAATGGTAGAAGGGGTTACGAGCGGAGGAAGTCTGTTCAGAATAAACCAGATGGACTCTTAAAGGGAAAGATGACATTTCTCTCTCGACTTAATAGCATCTTAGCACCTCAAATGACGTGTCTGTATACGTTTATCTTTGGGAAGCAGCTTGAATAAAGAGTGGGCATTATGCATGCGACTTCCTCATTTTTCAGGAAGAACATTTTACAACTACTCACCTAATTATTTAATGAGTTTATTTTCGAATAATGTTCACGGTTTTAATGGGCGCAGGACCTATTTTTATTAGAACACATATTAAGACAGAATTTAAGATCAACCCAAATTGACTGGATCCTTTTACGATATTGGGACAAGGTTTTCTGAACAGGGGTCATTTTCGATAACGAGGCAGATAGACCGTGTGGAAACTAATGTGCCGTTGCCTTCGACTGTCCGTTTCACTTCGAACAGAGAGCATTCACAGTTACCACTGATGTGGTATACTCCCACATCCCACACAAGTCACCTCCTCCCCACCTCTTTTCTGTTCAGTTCTTATATTATTCTCCCTACTATGTTCATCAGCATAATTAACTTAGGGCCGAATGTTGTTTCCGTCGCGTTTCCTTCCCGTCCTTCCTGTGTTAGCCCGATGGTCGAACTGATAAGTAGCGTGGCTAACCGATTACGAGGCTCTCCCGAGATCAGACGGTTTCCTCCCTCTCTCTCTTCTCTCTCCTCGACACAAAAGACGCTCGCGACAAGATCTCCGTTAAGGGGTGTCTCTGGGGGCTCTTGGCAAGACTTGCTGGTGTGAATTAGGTGACTGAAAATTAATTATTGTCTTGATTGAATCAAGTGATGAATTAATGAATGGATCCTATCGTACCATCATGAACTTTACATAATCATGCATATTGTATACATGAACTAAAATAACTTCGATGCATTATACACGAGCTATATACATGCACTGTTAGAGGGTCGCATATACAAGTACATGTATTGCGTGTGTCGGGGGAGGGGGTGAGGGGGGGGGGGGGGGGGTCCTCCATTGGCGCCCGTGTAGCTCCGTCTCGTTTGCATCGACTACGATCGCCTCCACCACCACCACCCGCACCACCACCACCACCTCTCCCGTGTTGGTCCGGTCACTCGTCGCCACCCAATCGCATTGAGTCACCCCTCTGTGGTTTGCGCCAGTACCGTCATGACGTCATACCATGTTAAAGGTATAGAAGACGCCCTTGTCTGCTCTCTCCCATCTGCTCGTGATCATGATGGTAAGATGTTATGACACATTCATCTCCACGATATCACGATACCCTACGAAGCCAGGCCTGCCGTTAGCGACAATCATCACAGCGTGTGAGATTTGAAGACTGCGTTTGAGCCTCATTTATATCACAAGCGTGATCTAGTCGGCAGAGCCAGTGATGAGTAAAGATATGTAATATTGAGTTTTGTGAAGTGGGGGTTGGTGGAATGAAATAACATAATTCTCTGGGATAAAAGTGAGCAAGGGTTGGTGTTCCTGCCGAGCTTAAAAAGAACATTTCCACGCCCTCGTATCGATCTCAATCTCTCTATTTCCTTACACCCCATACCCAAAGAATCTCCACAACATGGTTCATAACTTAACAACAACAAATAAAAAACAATAAATGTAGAATTGTGCCATGAGGAATGATGAGCGAATAACAATAAAACAACACCCACATTTTGATTCGCATATTTCGCTCAACATGAACGGGACGCGTGAGTGAGAATGTAAGGAAAAATCTTGCTTCATAGAACCTTGATACAATTAACCGTTATTAGTGGAGTATCGGCCAAACCAGACCCGCCCATTTATTCTCTCAATATAGAGTTGGATACGGTAAATGGTTGTCTCTTGATCAAAGAAGGTCAACCAAAGGCTAACAATTAACAGTTCTGTATCGTGGAAGAGCAGCGCAGCAATTATCAGTGAACTCATCGATATGAGCATCATCCCCGAGTACAGTGAGCTAATCAGCACAAGGTCTGACCATAATGACTCCATGGTCTAACGCCCAAGATGACACAGCACGTACACATAACCCTTCATGTACCATCACTGCAATGTGTGCGTTTTCCCCCATAATGCAATGCACACAAATCCCATAGAGCAGGAGTAGACCTAGCACACAAAGTCACGAGCGGAGATCGACCAGGAGATTGATATAGGATCAGTATTTTCCCTCATTCTGCAAGATCGTATGTATTCGGTCAATGGATGTGAATCATACTCAAATACAATTCACGTTTACATTATGTTTGCCCTATCACGTTATAAAAGGCAATCATATATCACAATAGGTGTGAAACCAACATTAATACTTAACATAACTCGTAAAAGTAAATCGGGCAATAACGTGAGCATTCTAGCAATGTGATGAGTTGTCCTCTCACAATGTTTAAAGACCACGGCATACAACACGATTTTGCCACGATTCTCCGGTCGTAAGGGCCTATGACTGGTAATGTGACGTCACCTTCACGCACAAATCAAATGACCGACTCCTGTGATTCAGCCAGTCGCAGAGTCGTGCGACTGATTGGATCGTGTCGTCTGCGGTGGCCCTAAAACACATTGATT
>CAVLGW020000326.1:5000-18430 GCA_963669155.1 Arbacia lixula
TTGTTTGATTTCGGGATACCAGGAAGGAAAGAATCGTCTTAAAATGATGACAATGTTGTGATTATGCAAAGTCCCGGCCCGGGGCCGGGTGAAAAGTTCTGTCATGGATACCACCCGTAATTATTAATCACAACGTCTTACCTTTAATATCTTTATCCCATAATGCCAAACCTTGTCATCAAATGGGAGACGGAGATGCGATTGAGAGATACAGAAAGAAAAGGAGTTGGCTGAGATATTGGATGGGGGGGGGGGTCATATTTTGTTTGTCCAATTGCCATCACAAGTTGTTCATCGTCACTAATTTTGAGGTTTAAACATATACGTTTTTAAATGTGTATAACCTTCACAGTTGCTTTTCCCTTGGAACGATTTTTTTAATCGCCTCATCCATGTCATCCGACTCTTCGTAGGCGTGTATGTGTACGTGTGTGAATGTATGTATGGATGAGTATGTATGATTGTGCGTGTGCTCGTGTTCGTCTACCAGTGTAGCTTCTGTTATGTCTTTACATTTTCTTTTTGGAGTGGGATGAAATCGTTCTGAAATAACTGATTTGGTTAAGTTAGATCTCCATTGGAATCGAATCATGAATACATAGAGCATGGGCTATCTTATGCGTCACACACCATTTTTCCAACCGATTTAGCACTGTCTCCCGTGCAAAAAGGACATGAAAATGAAAATATTTACGCCATAAATCAGCGGCCCTCGGCAGCTCCCTCGAAATAGCCCATGCAGACTCCCCATCCTAATGTTTCCTCCACCTCCGCCTTCCCACAAGTCACCCGAGACCAATTTACGAATTATGCCATCGGCCACTGGGGCAATTTAGTGGAAAATTTCATTTGATTTTGACGTTTTATCACTACCGTACCGCAATGATAGATCCCAAATTGAGTTTCCATGCAAATGGTGTCGAACCTTCGCTCGCGTGCCACATCGCAGTGTGCGCGCATGAACAGCACAGGAAACATTAACCCATTTTGAATTGCGGTGTCAATAACACTCGCCGGGGCGTGCCGTTTTATGTCTTGTTTTCCTGGACTGACTACAGTTATCTTTAGAGTTATTGTATGAAAAATGGCGTTTCGTGATGTGGGTTGATGCATATTAAAACGGTGGTAATGCGTATAAACTGTGGGTGAAATATGAGTCCAGTCAGAGTGGTGATAATGCTAGCTGTAATTATTGTTGAGGCTATATTTCTTCCTCATATCAAAACGAGAATATGACGTGCTTTAACGAAAGGTTGACAGCATGAACTGCCTTCAAACTTTTGATAACGGAAATTTTCGAGTGAAAAATATAACAATGATGTTGATGAAAAATGGATTGATCTATATCATGTCTTGTTTCCCTCTTTTGTCCCACTTTATTTTTTTATCTTGCTTTGTTTTTGCTTTCTTCTGTTTCCAAATGTCTATTTAGAAACGGTACGTAAATTGATCTGAACCAATAATATCCTGTCCATAAACAAAATTGTCAATGAAACTGATCTTATAAATAATATTGACCATCGGTGTAGAAGTGTTACAAAACGGTTATGAAATACAGTTAAACTTGAAACATCCTGCTCCACATCAACCCCCCCCTTTTTTTTTTACAGTATAATTCTTATATTGATTTTATTCAAAAACAATCATTACATAAATCATAGACACACACATATACACACGCACGCACACACACACACAAATGCACACAAACCTTTTGTACGTCGACGAAAATGGATTGTGTGGAGACATCTATTCTCTGTAAACTCTTTCTCGGAGCCACCCTCACACGCACGTACATACGCACACACGCAAACAAACACGCATATGCATACCCACAAACACACACAAACACACACACACACACACACACACACACACACACACACACACACACACACAAATACACACACACACACACATACACACAAATACACAAATACAAACACACCAAACCCTAAAACATGAATTATTCAGACGGCTCTGCTGCGGCGTGTGGAGGATCAGACCGCCGACCATCTCGGGGAAACTTCTCCGTCATACCCGGTCCCTGCGTGTCACCTTCTCATGCAATAAACCCCCTGAGAGTGAAATAATAGACCTCTTACTAGATAAGTCCTCTCTGACACCTATGACCGCAATACGATGACAACAGTGTGTGTGTGTGTGTGCAACACGTGAACAGAACGGAGAAGTTTTTTGTATTTATGTATGTGTGCGTGTGTATGTGTGTATTTGTGTATTTGTGTGTGTGTGTGTGTGTGTGTGTGTGTGTGTGTGTGTGTGTGTGTGTGTGTGTGTGTGTGTGTGTGTGTGTGTGTGTGTGTGCGTGTATGATGGGGCGGGGGGGGGGGGTGCTGGTTCCATAGAGAGGAGATGACAGGACATATTATGTCCATTTTCCTCGACGTACACACACTCTATTTGTGTGTATGTATGTGTGTGACTGTGTACATGTGTGACAAAAACAAATTGACAAAAAATACAAAAAATGACAATAAAAAACAAAAGTGTATATGGGCAGGGAGCGACAGAATAACTATACTACCTCAAGGTCGTACAGTGCACAATAAATAAAACGAAACTTTCGCTTTCGTGACGGGGAGGCGTTGAAACCACAAATGATACTTTCTGTCGACGTGAGCAAATATACACCATTAAGTGGTCTTGCGCTCACGACAGTTTTATAATCTCTTAAACAAAGTGATACAAAATTCGGAAGAGGAGAATGAAGGAGGAGATAGAACACAACAAAAATCTTTTTTTTTTTTTTTTTACAGACAACCCATATACTTATTAAGGAATATAATACATGTATTCCAACAAGTCACTGTAAATGAACGTAAGTTTTGCTCTGAGCAGCAGTCACCATGGTCATGTATTAACACGCCGACATACGAACAATGGGAAAGTGATTTTGCAAATCAAAAAGGCAAATTTCTAAATGGAGCTGCAAAATCGCTAAACATTAACAATTGATACAATGTATATTTTCCAAAAGGAACAGTCGGTATCGACTGATAAAAAGTATGATTTGCATGCCATCCCCCACCCCCCCCCCCCCCAAAAAAAAAAAAAAAAAAAAAAAACAGCAACAGACAAAAAACGTCTCATCCCGTCCCCATGTCACTTTAAGACCAGGGTTTCCTTGGTCGCTGTGGGACAGTCATGATAGACGGCTTCTTCTATCGGGGAAAGATCGATACTACTGCGTCCTAACGATCATGTAGCGTGGCCTCCAAGCCGTTAGTATATTTAAAGAATTACTATCACATATACATTCGGGTCTATTACAACAAGACTTCAGATTTCATCCCTGTCCGGCCGATATCATAATTAGACAACAATGTATTTCCGTCACTAAACCTGTTTGCATTCTACCCCATGCTTTGTGACTATGTTTAGCTTGAAATAGAAATGTCCACCGACCTGGAATTCAACCAAACTATCGATGAGGGACTTTCCTTGCATGATAAACATGACGAATGACACCCCATTCGATTTACACTGCTCCACTTTCACGTCACCTTTCCTTCACATGTCTGTTGACTCTTTTTTTCTACAATATATATTTATTCAAAAGTGTGTTCCTTTTTCTTGGAATCATTACCTTCGTTCGATTTTGGTGCAGTTGAATATGCTTGAATATTAGGCATTCCCGACAAGTGCGTGTCCATAATTTACGTACAGATTGATGAGGAAATGTATCTTGCAGTATAAAGATTACAAAGATTATCTAATATGAATGTCAAGAAATGCCTTATTAATCTGTGCCATATAACGCTTGAATTGGGAACCACGACAATTAACGACCATAACCACCATTATTCATAGTGCACACCATTTTGTAATGTTTAATCCTACGAAGAAGTACATGTATGCGGAATCTGAGAACCAAGAGAGGTATACAGCTATACTATACCAAATTTTAGTTTTACATTTTTGCACATGTTTGTCCCATTTTAACATATCTTCAGATAAATCACAACGAGATTTAGATCCACCAGCCGAGACCCCGGACACCTTACCAGCCCCAGCTCCCGCAGAGACATCTCCAACGACCACAGCGACCAAAAACGTTCCCGTGATTGACCCGGCCGTCGCACCCGATGTCGATGTCGGAAGTCCGCCAGCAAAGAAGGGGAAACACCACCACCGAGACCGTAAAAGGAACAAGCACCGAGAAGCCGAGGAGGAGGCGGAGGTCGGGCGCGATGGCGTGGTCGTGAAGGAGAGGAAAGACAAGAGTCAAAAGAAGAAGGACAAGGAAAGAAAGAAGCATCACAGAAAGCATGGTCGTGAGGAGACGATCACGACGACGATGGCGAACGACGGTGTCGAAGTGCAACCACAGGATGGCGGTGACAATGAAATCATGCCTGTGGAGCCGACTGCAATTCCTGCAATTGCAAACAACGATCCTCTGGTGGAACCGGAGGTCGATGTCGATCTCCAACTCGAGGCCACAATTGCGACGACCACGGTTTCATCGAAGAACGGGAGGAAGGGACATCGCAATCGATCAGGGAAGCGCATGAGGGACCAGGGCCAAACGGAAGTCGAGGCTGATGTTGATGACGAGCAAGGACGACGAGACAAAGTCCAAAAGAAGAAAGATAGAGCCGAGAAAAAGAAACAAAGGAAGCAAAACGTCGATGCAGGTATTTATCGTATTTCACCTGCTTATGAAAAATGTAAAACCCACACAAATATTTGATTTAGGCCTATCTCTTCACATGGGTAATTTACACAAATTGTGTATGATTATGAAAAGTAAACGTTGAAGCCATATTGCTGTTCCTCTCCTATTATTATAAGTCCGCTAAGATTTCACTTTTCAAAGACTGAACTTGAAACGTCAAGGGATTAATTTTGACGTGAGATCATGGACTGAAGTCCTTGCAAATATTCGAATCATTGGATAGAAAATGAAATTTCCATTGGGAACTTCAAGTTGCATTGTGACTCACGTACTGTACAAGGAGTACAGAGTAGTTATTATGGTTTGTGAAAAAAAAATAACGTAAAATCTAAACACACGTAAATTTTCACTGTTAAAGGTAGCACGTCCCTTTTGCAGACCCCATTCTGAAAGTTCCCTGACTTTGTCATCATTTGAGAGAGAGAGTGGCTGCATAACCTTTCCCTGGAATCGACAAAGCGTAATACATGTATTAGGCTTTGAGGAAATAATCTTCGATAATTGATCGAACTTTCGTTTTTTTGTACCACGAAAATAGTCAAATTTCATCAAAAACTAGTTAGATTTTCATTTATTCTACAGGAGTTATAGTACCTCTAACCTTAAAATTTTACAGATGGTATCCCAAAGATACGTGCAAAATATGTGCAAACTTTCAGAAGTTTGCATATGTTTGTAAAAAGGACGGACCATCTTTAAAGGAAAAGGTAATTAGATAACCACGTTATCCGAATAGCAACAGAAGTAACAGAGAAAAGCGTTGATCAACAATTTGAGGAAAAACAATCGTAATTACTAGGTTTGCAAACCTTCGTCCATTATATGATATGTTATAATTTGTAATCACGTGACTCCCTGCTCAGGCGAGGATCTTGGGCTGACGGTGAACCCGACGCCTGCTCCAGCCGCTGACGGCGTGAAGCTGACCCCCTCGGGCCCGTCCCCGCTCCAGACCACCCAGCAACAGGCTCCTCAGGTAACATACCTCACTTATCATCTGAGACACGTTGCCTGACAGTTTTGCATTAACGGTTACTCTGTTATCAGTGGTAACTACCATGGTAACATTGTTCAACAGCCAATCAAATTCAAGGTTTCCACAGAAGTTGTCATTGATATCTCAGTTACCATGAATGGTAAGCTTAATATGCAGCAGGGAGGAGTGACCATTATTTAGCCATCATATTGGAAACGATATCTTTGGGGAAAAATGAATGTGTTGTCACCAATGACTATACATTATAAGTTTAAAATAACTCAAGAAAGGTACAATTTAGAGCGTTTTAGACGCCGGGGCTTTCCTGCCGCGGCCAGAAAGTCCTTTACTCAGCAATGTATGAAGGTTGATTTTCCCTCCTCAAGTGGCAAGAAAATGCGCCAAAGGTTGAACAAAAGTGGCAATAGAGTACCAAAGAGTGACGTCATAAGACCATATTATCAAGACAGCTAGTTTTTAACTACATGAGTAGAACAAACGTTGGTGATCATAGCGGGCACTCTCATTGGGAGTTCCCGACAATAGCCCGCTAGACAATGTCTGACCAGTGGAACTCTCACTTGGGCGATGTTGTAGAACCAACATCCTGCATATTAATGGATATGACGCCACCATTTCGGTACTCTATTATGGCAAGCGGCACCACGACACACCGCTAACGTGAATGGGTAACCTGGAAATCCTTCAGCAGTGAATGATTATGTGAATGAGTTTGACCCAGTGTCGTACAGTATCAAGGTTCTCGTCACATATTCAAAATATGGCTTATAGTTCAGGGGTCCAGCTGACTAACTCTGTTTTTGTTCTTACTCCTCTCCATATACTCGACATTGCCTTTTTCTTTACTATTATTGCACCATTTCATGTATTTATTTGATATATGCTTATCAAGTTATATTTGTATTATTGTATTTGATATGAGTTGTGGAAAAAAATAAAAAACAAATTCCAAGTATGTAGATTGCTTTGGGACAGGCCCATAAACCATTTAAAACAAAATTCTGTGTCGGCTTGTCCATCTACAGTATATCAAAAACAAATGGAATCATACAATCGAATATTTACCCCCCCCCCCCAAAAAAAAAAAAAAAAAAAAAAAAAACACCAAACAGAGACATTTTGATTTTAGCCTACACATTTAGAGAATTTGAAAAAGAAATACATTTTCAAAGTTTCTTCTGCGTGCATAACTAGACAACAGGTGCGACACTATCAGCAAAGATATTCATCACCTTCACGTTGAAGGTTAACTACAAGATAAATCTCTGTCAGCCCCGTATAAATGTTCCTCATTTTTTCCTGAAAACAAAGATAAATTGATTTCTGGTCTTAATTACCTAGACCGCAAAGGGGAACTAAATGATAATAGGTCGTCATAAAGATGATTTGAAAGCAAGAACAGTATACATGTGTCACGATATGCGAGGTATTGCTGTATCTCATGTTTGCCTCTAGGGAAGCATGTCATGTCATTCATATCTTTCTTTCTTTCTTTTCTTTCATATCATTCTACCATTCATCCAGTCATGAATTATTTCTTCTGTCAACTGACCTTGACCTTCAAGGCTACTCTCATACTCAGGCTCTATCTCATTCTGTAAAAAGATAAAAATACAATTCGTATATATTCAGAAAAGGAAAGGGAATATTCCTAAAAAAAATCACAATATAATGTTAGAACTACAGAGCGTGCCATAATATAAACAACTTTTGATTTGAGAACATAAAGAAGAAAGAGAAAGAACGTCATGTGTGTCACATTGTATTCTTCATATGCGTGTCACATGATCTGTAAGTAATGTGATGACGTACATCCACCTTGTATCCTTAATTTTATGGAATGACGTCACTTAGAGGACATTTCATAGAAGGATCCTAAACAAATAATCTGCAACGAATTCATTTGAAGCAGGAAGAGCTTTCCGAGGCACCGCGGATCAAAGATTTCTGTATTGTACATTTTCTTTAAAAAGATACAATTTGTGGATATTAAAACGACGTCATGGGTAATCAGGATGATTGTAAGCGAGAGCAAAATCTGCAAAATATCACCCATACCCCTTTCAAATACGGTAATACAAAACACGAGCACATCAACATAAACAATTAAGAAGTTCATGTTTTAGCTATTTTTTCCCTTCTTGCCAGCCTGAGCCGGAGACGAAGAAAAGCAGGAAAGACAAGAAGAAGGCCAAGGATGCAGCTGCGGGTGAAACCATGGAAACGGAAGACCTCTCCAAGACGGAGAAGCGGATTCAGAGATTGGAGAGGAAGATGAAGAGAATCGGGCAGCGGAGGAAGAACGCCACTAAAGTGACGTGTGCAGACCACGAGGACTGCGGGGACGGTAGGCAACCAATCAATGCGATGAATGACAGTCACGTGACAATAAAACGATGATGTGAATGGACCACATGATAACATAAAATGACCATCACGTGACATCAAACGATCACGTGAATGGGTCACATAATTGCCATTCTCATTGGGCTTAAAAAATCGAGAAGTTAGAAAAATCGCAAAGTTAGGGGACAGGGACAATAGGACCATTCGGCTATTGGTACGGTTGCTAGGCAACTTTCACCCTAACTTGGCGATTTTTCTAACTTTGCGATTTTTTAAGCCCAATGAGAATGGCACATAACCATCACGTGACTCCAAACGATGAAATAGATGGGTCACAAATCATGATAGCTTGTATGAATGACCATCACGCGATGTCACATGATCCCATTATTTCTACTGCCCACATGATAATAACAAGTATCACCCCACGGTTGAGATCATCATTCTAAGTGACCAAGGATAAACAGGGTTTGTGATCGATGATTCATTAACCTTTTTATTTGCCAAATCTTATGTTGCTTTATGGGAATTGTATTAATTGTACAAAGAAAAATAATCACATGTAGAACCCAAAGAATACACTTCAAAGTCCCGCTTCAGCTTTTGTCAAAATCTTTTTTATTATTATTATAAAGGCCATTGAACGTAGTTTGTCTCTGAAAAGACAAGCTGACAAAAAAAATGTAGATCACAAGGGGAGTGATAATATAGATCTGAAGATTGTCGGTGAATAGATCGTCAGAATCATTTTCGTTTTAGATTGTGTTTACAAAATGAGTATTTACATTGAGGCTTAATGTTGTTCGTGCACTTTCCGTTGTGATATCAAGACTTTAGATCTGACGACAATCGCCTTAAGGCTCAATTACAGTTATCTCAGGAGAGAAAAAAATCGTTCTTGGAACGGGCCATTCTAGGCAGTTAAATACGAGGTTTACACAATCATGAATGAAGCGTTTGATGAATCGACTTGACTTGATGTATTACCGAGAAATTTCTCTCATAAAAAGATATAAGCGACCATTTGGGCGATACCCTTTTATTGCCGATTTGTGAATAACTGTGTTGTTAGGATGTGTTATAAAAGGGAAGAGATTTGTTTCGTGTTATCAGGAATACGGGTATTTAGTTAGATGCAGATTACAATAGAGAAAATGTTTCACTGTAACTTGTGCTGTTCAGTCTTAAGCACATACATGACAAGAGTGGTGATGGAGGGCTGGTGGGGAGGGGGGGGGGGTGGCGGGGAAGGAGTAGGAGTAGGAGGGAGGGGGAGTTAAATCACACAATGTCGCCTATTTAGTTTTGTATTGGCTTGCAACCATTTGTGGATGAATGCAATGAATACATTTTATTACATGCCGCTTACCCTCCCCCCCCCAAAAAAAAAAAAATCCTGCAAGTCAGTGTAACCATTTATCGACGTTACGTTTTGCAGTTTACAGTATATGAAAGTTGTGTTTTCCCGTCTAAACCTGCAGGTCAGTGTTGTTTGCTCAGGAGAAGCAAGCGGGTGTGTCACGTGGTCGCTAAACCAGAGGGACATCACTGCGTGCACAGTTGTATGTGCGCAGAAGGTAGGACAACAAACACACAAACAGACCGTTAAAAAACGCCTGTGTGGACAAGTTAGGAAAACAAGCATACGAACACATACACACACATGTACGTAAGCAGGGGCTGGGGTTACAATAGTATTTTTCCCTATAATATGTCTAATTTTACTCAAACCTTTGCCAATCTTTGTGTCTGATTTTGTTTATATTATTCATTTCAACTCATCAGGGTTCTTTGACCCGTATTCACAATGCTGGTTTAACGTAGATTACGTATCAAACGTAGACTAACTTTATGGGGCGCAAAATAAATCATCTGGTGCTGTTACACAATTTTCAGCACAGAATCTCAACAGTGGGTTATTTTAGTTATTCGGTAATTATTATGTGGACAAACACAGAGTACTACAGTGATTCCGAGGACAAAGTCAATGATAATGTTTTCATGTTGTTTCATTTGACGCCACATAAAGTTAGTCCAGGTTTAGTATACCTATGTAGTTAAACCACCGGAGTGGATATGTGCGACAATCTTTACCAAGACTTTATCCTGTACTGAACTCTGTTACTGAATCCTCTGTACTGAAATCTGTTGTATTTCTCCATCTTCATATTTCAGGTATGTGGTTTGTTCGGCTATGAAAGCTTAGGAGAGGCAGTTTTGTAAATACGGGCCATTATCGGTGTTGCTGTATATGTACCGCAATGGCGGTTTCACCAATTACTAACCGTGTTCAGTGGTGTGTTGATAGAACCAGAAGTTGAAGCAATGCTTGTCATCATGGAATCTATTTTCTGTTCATTTTCTTCTTTTTTTTCATCTCAGGACTGACCTGCCTAAGCAAGAACGGAAAGCAGAAATCGCTGAGCAAAGGGCACTGTCGGAGAGTCGATATCACGGATCTCACCGCTGATGGCGCTACAGAGGAAAACGAAGCCCCTGGCACATCTAACGAGCTGCCGCAGTGATATTAAAAATAAGACTATTTTATATTTTAAGAGCTCGCTATAGCACATGGTTAGATTTCAGAAATAGCGTGAAAAATGACTCTTATATGACATGAGGTCAAATTTTAAAAAAAGTTATAAACAAGGTGAAGCTTTGAAAAGAAACACATTTGTACCCAACCTACATAAAATCCCATAACACGTAACCATATTAACCATCCATTGGATTTTGATATCGGTGTAAAAAAAGGAGCAGTCCACAAAACAGAATATCATACATAAAGTACAAATAGTTTATGCAGTTACTTGATTATATAAAAGAAATCGTATATACAATGTAAAAGCATACACATGAATGGATGAGTTAAGTATCGTGCGTTAAATTTGATCATAGTCTGCGATATAAACCATGTAAAACCATGTAAAAATATGCGATCTTACTCCAATTGAATGTTCAAGTTAGTGATTGTTTTTGTATAGTTATGCAGTTTTGAAATGATATATACCCCTTAAATTGTCATGTACAACTTATCATAGAGGTATGGGAAAAGAGAATTACCCGAAGTGTAAAAAGCAATACGTGTGGAAGTTATCTTTGAAGATATGTAATTAATCAACTTTATTATAGCTGCCCCTTTTACAAGTCCTTTTATGAAATAGTTAGTCATTATGATTTAAGGTAAGGTAGATGCGGTACCTTTATTTCTAAGGAAGAGAAAAACTCCAATCGTAAGCTTGCATTCCTTACACTTAAGAAAACGTTTTCTGCAATTCCATGTTTTTCATCAATCTCGTGATATATAGTATTTGATTAAGCGTGCAGCTATGTAAAGTTGACGTGTTTGCTAGTTTAAATGCGCATTAAGCGTTAGAATATCAATTGTAAAAAGAAAAGTGTTCGTATATTTTTTGGAAAGTGCTTTGGAAAGTACCGTAAAACAAACAAAAAATCAATTTACAGTAGCATCTCTTTAGCAGTGGTGTGGATGTAGTATTAGTATTGTAGCGTCAAGTTGGGTAAAATAAGATGCTATTAGTTCAGAAATATAACATTTGCGTGTGTAAATATATTGATATCGATTCGGAATTGACTTTTGACATTGAAGTGTATATCGTGATAGCGACTCCTAGAGTATTAGATATGTCGTGATTGTGTGGATTGAGTATCGTTGTCATTATAGTTACCCTAGGCTAAAATATTGTGTTAACTTTGTACATAATCAAAATAAATATTCGTGGAAAGATCCATAAACAATGGCACATTGCCTATTTGAAAAAAAACGACAAAGAAAGAAAGAATATAATTAAACATTTTTGCAGTAACTGGTTTGCATTGGTATGACTTGTCTCGTTATCAAGTAATTACGTTTATTAGCAAATTATAAAAATCTGTGTTTAAGATTTAGTCAAAGGATTGCCAAACGCCATAAAGTGCTTACATCAAATTCTATCCTGAAATATGAAATTATTAGGTTAGCAAACACACTTACTTTCGTATCAGACGAGATGAAAAACAAGCAAACTGGTGACCAATTGAAGAGAACAAAATAAGACATTCAGTAGTTCTGTAAGTATATTCACCCAAATAGGTTATTGTCAATAATATTCCCGCTATTTCCGATCACATGACACGCATATATCCATCATGTCCATGTGCGGTGGTCTATTTGGTAAATTTGTGTTCTACGCAACGACTTAGCGCCAAATAATCAACACATTCAATGCATGTAGAATGAGGCAAATGCGATAGCATTCACCTTTGAAATAGAAACCTGGAGCCATATTCATGAAACTTAACTAAGCCTAGTTAGTTACTAAAAATGCATGTAGATGAATGCATCTTAGCAGCACACTAGGATTAGTTAGGTTTCATGAATATGGCCCCAGTGCGCTTCTCCGCTACTGTGATGCCAATCATCTTGACATCATGTTTCTCTTCTATCACCATAAAGCAACTATGACCACTGCGAATTATAAAGACCACCTGTCTTTGAAGTCCACCTGTCTATAAAGACCGCTTAAGTTGAATCCCTTCAGAGCAATGTGCGTTTAATTGCAACTGTGTATTAAGACCATTAATTGTTGTCTATGTCAGACTTATCCTTGGAGTGGAAAGAGTTTTTGACTGCAAGAGACCGGTTATAGCCGTGTCGTACATTTTCACCGTATTGGTATGTTTATAATCATTCCAAGGTACAACTAGCCACCTCTTTGGTATGTTAACTGTTCGTCGGCCTATGCGCCTGTGTATCATACTCTGGCAAATCTTGATTCGTGTTGCATGATCTTTGTATTCGATGTTTTGTAATTATCGTGTGACTGACTTTCATAATTACAAAATATACACCAATAAAACCCATAATGGTGTCCTTTGTTGTATTATGGTGGGGAGCAGTTTAAAGAATAGTACAACGTTGCGGCACGAACATTTAAGGAGATGGTTTGTACTTAAAAAGAGGACAAAATATAAGTGACAACCTACAGGAGAGTGGGAGGAGGGGGAGGGGAGGGGTGGGGGGGGGGTGGGGGGGGGTCGAAGAAAAGAAATGAATAGAATACGAAAAAGAAAAAGGAGACGGGCACGAAGGAGACACATGATGAAGGAAATAACAAAAAAAAGAGGAATGAGAAGGAAGAGAACAAGGTCAAGGAGGAGGAGAGATGGAAAACAACAACATTGAAAACAAATTATAAAAGAGATGATTATGCTAATGTAGATGAAAATAAAGAGATAATACATAAGAAGATGAAGAGTAATCAGAAAGATGAGAGGGGTGAGAGGGAGAGGGGTTTCACCTGTAAGAGTGTGAATACATGTATTTGTCATTAACCCCATACGCAAATTACATCAATTGATGTGGATGAAACTCTGATGAAACTTTGA
>CAVLGW020000327.1:0-18392 GCA_963669155.1 Arbacia lixula
AACTTTATACAAGGATGGATTTAGACATACTGGTTAGATTGGAAGGCAAAGAAGTAAGAGGTCAAAAGTCAATGAACATTGCCAAACTTGGCTAAACTTGAAAAAGCAGAATGTGATATTTTCATTTCACATAGGAGCAATGCCCACCAAACATATACATTTTCTGAGAATAGCAAAGAGGCGGAGGCATATTTATCGACTGCGTGGCAGTCGAATTGCTCTAGTTAATTAGTTAATTATGCTAATTAGATGCATAAAATCATAATTTGGTTGTAAATCTTTAAATATAGCCCAAAACTGCTAGATTTCAGTCCAGACATTCTTCTTAGGATTATTATCAAATAAGGATTTAAAAAATTGCAATATCAAAGATTTTCTTATGTATTTTATTGTTTTTTTTTAATTTCTTATGTATTTCTTTGTTTTTTCGACCTTATGTTTTTCATTGTTTTTTCAATGGAAATCATTGGCCACACTATTTCAGTCATAAATAACATGAAATTCATTGTTTTTCATCAGTAAAACTAAAGATAATGATACATTTATGAATTTTGGCTAGATACAGAATTTGCATTGGATTTGTACACAAAATCACATTTTTGAGCAATTTTTGGTCTGACATGCACATACAAAAATGTTACGTAACTTCCGAACCGCGAACCCCCGTGACGCAAATTTGGTCTATAAAGTTGCGTGAGATTTGAAGGGAAAAAGTCATGAAACGTCGCGGCGTCATCTTTTCGCGTTACAAATTTATTGCGAAAAATGTCGAGGGGGGGGGGGGCTGTTTTTGCCCCCCCCCCCCCCCCCCCCGGGCTAGATAGGGTTAAGTTTTCAATGTGAATTTCAGGTTGATTCAAGTGGAAGTTTTTACATTTTCTTGTAGTCCTGCACCATATGGACTAAATTTTCCCTCTATTATCTTTAGTTACCACATGTACAGATAAACAATGTATCTAATGTTGTTAGGTAATATTAGTACATTAGTGTAATATGGTGGAAACTGATGTGTACAGAATAAATCATCAAATGAAATAATAAATAACCTAAATCTCATGTTCAATATTTTGAGTATTTTGTTCATGTTTCCATTTTCGTTTTTACTCACCATAGCTTTGAGAAAATAGTTTCTGCTAAGTTTTTAATTTTCAAAGTGAGGATCATAGTTCGGCAATTCATCAAGTCCTTATGTTTGCTGTAATGTTATTAAATGGGATGGTCCACCCTGAAATTAAGTTGGTTTAAATGAAAGCAGGAACATGAAAGAAACATTCAAGTGAAGGTTTGATGAAGATCTGTCAAAGGATAAGGAAGTTATTATCTTTCAAAATCTTAATTTTGTGATGTCACATGCCAAGTGCTCACCAATATGCTGTGTGCTGTATAATTCCTTTTTCAGTTTTTTTTTAATCAAAGAATAATTGTTTCCATAAAGGTATGTGTGTAAAACCTGTTTTAATGATGTATTAAATGCACACGTAAAATGACAAATGTATTATTTTTGAGAAAATCAACATTCTCAAACACATTAGTACACAACGTATGGGAGAGCATCTCGCATGTGACATCACAAAATCAAAACTTCAAACAATCGTAACTCTCTTATCCTTTGATAGATTTTCATGAAACCATCACTAATATGTTTCTTTCATGGTTCTTTTTTTTTTTATTGAAACAAACTTAACTTCAGGGTAGACTTTCACTTTAATACGATTCTATCCATCCGTCCAAAGGGCCCAAGTACTGCTGTGGAGTACTTGTATTGTTTCACATCTTTTACGATTTCTGCCATGAAAGAATTTATTTGGGATGCAGTTACAGTATGTTTAAGTAATTGTTGTTTTGGGTAATATTTGTATATATGGTAAACCTGTCTGTCCTCTCTTAAAATGATATACTTTAATGAGACTAAATTCCATCAGCCTGTGGTATTTATTGTGGTATTCCACTTTTTCTAGGGGAAGTATATTTGTCCATTGAATCAAGATTTGATATCCTACTATTACTGTCGACTGTCCAATTGTTATTAAACATTTAAATTGATCTTAAAGACAGCCAGTCCCTTTTTCAGATCACCACAAAACCATCGAAACATTGGCAAAACATAAAGAGAAGTGTTAGCAAGCTCTATATTCACAATTTGAAACAGATACGTAGTGTAAAATTCAAATAATGCACGTAAACAACGTCTGATTAATAGTCTTTACCCCAGGCTCTTAGCAGTTTGTGTTGAAATATCTGCTTTATTGATTAATCTTTTTAATAAATTATAAAACGCATTATGAAAAAAATTGTTCTATGGAAGGAATCATCTCCAAAGTTTGGTAGTTACTCATAAAATTAAGATTTCACACACGCATAATAAACACATAGATACTGTAACAAAGACTAATACTTTTTTCATGGTACGAAAAAAGTCGGTTTGAAATTTAACGGCTGAAATTTTTTACATATACAGACAGCTTCAACATGCTATATTCTTAGAAATGGTCTTGAATCACACTTTCTTCAATTTACGATCGTGATAGACGATTTCAAATTTTAAGCTTGCAAAAGGGACGGACAATCTTTAATAAATGCAACACAGCTTAAACAAAAAGTGTAAAATGAGTGCCGTGTCATAAGTATTGTCACATAGCAACTGCTTCATATATAAATTAAATTGTTTAATTCATTAAAAGTAGATAAATCATAGAAACTGTTTTGGGAAATTATTCTGTATTCTTTTCCCCAATGTGTTTCTCTGATTTTTTGTTTACTTTCATTCAATTCATGGTATCATTGGGATTTCATTTCACTCAACAGTCAAACGGTGCTCGAACAAAGAACTTGACCATCTTGTGGCTATTAAAGTGCAACTAAATTCTTCTTTCCCTCTCGAAACTATCCACCTACTCCTCTCATGCTACCTTTCAACTTCTTTCTCTTTAGCTTATTGTTTTTGTCATAAAAACACAATGACCACGATTTAAAGGGATAGTCCACCTTGAAGTTCAGTTAGTTTCAATAAAAGCATGAAAGAAAGATATTAGTGAAGATTTGACGAAAATCCGTCAAAGGATGAGAGAGTTATGATCTTTTGACATTTTTATTTTGTGACGTCAATGCGAATTGCTCTTGTAGAATTTTTTTTAAAAATGTTTGTTTTCGTAAAAGGATACCAATGCATCATTTTACCTGTGCATTTGATACATCATTAGAAACACTTTCGCACACCAATTTCTATGAAAAAATGTATTCCTCCTTTAAAAAAAGAAAAAGAGCAGTTAATGGAATCATAAAGCACACAACATACATGTATGGTAGCCTTTGTAGAGCACCTTGCACGCGGCGTCACAAAATTGAAATTGCAATAGATCATTACTTTCTTATCCTTTGAAGGATTTTCATCAAACCTTCACTAATGTTTCTTTCATATTTCTACTTTTTTTTAAAACCAACTTAAGGGTGGACTATTCCTTTTAACCATGCTTCAATCGATGCTCTGCAAGAGGTATCAATATTTAGGGTACAAAACATACTTTTCCTACACTCCCTATGTCAGTACACAACGGGCACAAATACGGTACAAATCAATTTCATATGCAAATTAAGCTCAATTTATTTTATACAAAATACTGTATCCGTGTATGATTTATCACATAATTCACACACAAAGGCTGTAATCAAAAGTGATCCGAGAGATCTCTTTTTTTAAAAGAAAAGGCTTGGACCGAACATACACATTGTATTCTCTGACTCCAATTCCCAACATACTCAACATTTAATTTATTGTACAGTATATGTAATTATGATTTTTGTAAAACCAAGATTATCTTCAGCTTCTTTACTACAAATATATATAATTTTATCATATTGTTTACTTCAACAAATAGAAACAATCAAGTTAAATCAAATTATGATCATTTTGTACCCATGAACCTGTGCATTTGATTAGACAAATCATTGCTTCTAAATAATGTTCTACACTCTAAATACAGATCGCCTCAAAATTCGCAATAATTTTTGTTGGGGATTAATTCACTTTTTTTTTTTTTAAGTCACATACTAACCCTATTCCCCCTCTTTATAAAAGTTCAAGCAATGCTCAATTGTATTTGATACTAAACAATTTACATCAGGAATCTATATGAACAAGGACTGCATTTGGATGTTTTCAATACTGCATATGAATCATTGTAACTTAGACCAATTGTAGCTACCATGGAACCCACCAATGAGCTCTGAGCCTTATAGGTATCACCAAGCTAGTTACGCTGCATGAACATGAGACAATAATTAACCCATTGCTCACGGTTAGATTTTTTTCGTTTTTTTATTTCGTGAACCCTGGTCCAGTTAGGAGGTCAAAATTTGCACTGAAACTGCAGTAACCAAAAGGATGTAGCTCAGTTTCAACTTAGGCATGTTAAGTTTACTCATAACATGTGATCTATCGTCCATACAGCAGATTGGGAAGGGAGGGGGCAGCGCAGGAAGACGTGCCAAGAAGTGAACGTATTGGTTTAACATATAGCAGATTCTGCGGGGGTCACGCTGTTTAGTATTTGAGTGGAGGAAAGCCAGTTCGCATATATGCGGGCTCAGCAAAGAACGGGTTACGAATCTACAGGCAGCGTATCTTGATGGGAAGATCAGAGATGCTGGCTGTGGAATTTGAAGTGGTCCTCCATGAAGGTTGCGATGAAGTAGTAGCTGTGGTCGTATCCCTGTGGTCAAATGGCAGAAAGAACATCATATTAGGCATGGTCACTTTTTTTTCTAAAAAGCCTATATTGAGGGCATTGGCAGGTACTGCTGCCAAGAGGGCGGCAAAAGATAACCGAAATTTCTTCTTATATATTGATTGACTTCGCTGAGAAGCTATTTTAGCCATGTTGCAGAGGTCTACAGTGTGTCTCTGGTTTCTCGTGTCTTCGGCAGCCGCTCTCGGCTACTCTCGAGTCTTGGCATTCTTGGCTGTTCTTGGCAGTGTTAAGTAGGACCGGTCTTGAGGCATATTCAGGCATATAGTCACATGTCACTAGATAATGTTAATGACAGAAAACACAAATACTCCCAAGACTCTTGGTTGTGAACTGTGATTGAAGATCTCCAGGTCCCACTTTTAATCCCACCCATGGCACTTGTGTCCTTCTGCAAGATAATTTGTCCACATTGCTGCTCTCCACTGATAGAAATGGTTACCCGGTAGGAGGTGGACGATTCTATGATTGACCTTGACCCAGTGCCGATATCGTGCAGCAGACAAGGAATGCTCCCCAGGGAGTGGAGATAGTGCACACACATGTGCATGAAATGTTCTTGTATCCAGCAACAAGGGTTATAGTTGTAACATCCCTCTCAATTCAGTCTCTGGACTGTCAAAGGGAAAGACCCTCTACACCGTAAGACAAAACGTAAATAATACTGAACCAGAGTTATTGTGTGAACACAGACACATACCTCTCTGAGGTTCATGATGCAGGCAGTCTTGCTGGCCTGGCACGCAGCCACAAAGTTCTCTGGCAGCAGCTGCTTCTCACTGTAGAAGTTATCTGCCTTGCCCTACAAAATGAACACCAGGTTAAAGGAAATGTGACATACAATGAACACTAGGAATTAGTAGCTTTAACAACAAACAAATGGGTACCACGAACCTTAAAATATAATGAACGCAAGGATTAATCACTCATTCTCTGTCACACAAAACGAACAGGATGTACACTGGACACTAGGAATTATCAGCTTTAACGTGTCACACAAACAGGAGATTCCATAACATGAATAAACAATGAACCCGAGGTATCATCAGTGTAGCCTGTAACGTATCAACTAACAAATATGTACTCTGAACATTAAGATACAATGAATATTAGGAGTCATCAGTCTTGCTTGCCACATCACAAAACAAATAGCATGAAAGTTTGAGGCCCAGAAACATGCGTCTCACTCCTTTTTGCACACATAATCAAAGAATACAAAGCAGCCTGGATTAAGTCATACACAGGACATTTATTTAAAGTTGACCTTTATCCTTTCTAACCCTAAACCTTAATTAATCATTCAATTATTTCACATCTCTTGAATTATCACATACAAAGAAAGTACAGATGCACAGGTGAAGCCCCCAAAATATTATGACTTTGGTCACTGTGGGGTGGATGGATGACACACTTATGACACGGACCTGATCGATGAGGATCTCCCTGGGGGGTCCGTCGTATCCCTTCACTAGCTCACAAGCATCATACTCCTGTAGGGGTCAAAGTGGAAGAAGCAAAGTGTCAGTAACTAGTTAACTGGGAATCTGTGTCTGATTTGCCCAGTGCATACATGTAATTTGGAATGACATATTACTCCCATCATGATCAGATTAAAGTAAAATATTGAAAGTGAGAGGAGAGGGAAGGGAAGAAGAATTGGAGAGAGATAGGAGAGAGGGAGAGGAATAGGGCCCACGAGTGCAAAAGAGAGAGGGATGGTAATATAGAGAGAGAGAGAGAGAGAGAGAGAGAGAGAGAGAGAGAGAGAGAGAGAGAGAGAGAGAGAAGAGAGAGAGAGAGAGAGAGAGAGAGAGAAGAGAACATAGGCTGAGGGAGGAAAAGGATAGGGAGAAAAAGAAATAAATAAAGGAGGAAGATGCAAATGTGAGACACAGAGATGCAGAGATGGAATGGGAGGATAAATATTGGATGCTTTAAAGGGGCACACCACCTTTAAAGTCTTGAAATTTGACAAATTTGGTTCAAATATTCATTGATCTGCTTCTCTAACAGTTTTGCTTTTAGTCAAGTCAATTTGTTATCATGGTTCTATTACATTTTGAAGTGATCCTCCTTCCAAAGTTTCATGCTACACCGAAATTTATACTTGTTCGATTAGACAATTGTTTTAAGACCCGTCATATTATCTCATCAATCTTCTTTTACTTGCATTTTGGATTATCTGCTGGTACAGGATCAGCATGAACATGCAACCTTTACACTCTGTTACATAACAGACATCTACCATCTACCAGACATGTCATATACATGTACCCTCTTTACCAGCAGTGTATAATCTGATTGCCACTCAGCGAAGTGTCCATTTATCCTATGTAAGGCAGTTTAAAAAGGTATAAATGACGAGGGTCATATTCAATTTCTTAAGGGTATGTACTGTACTGGGAAGGCAAAAAAGCCTTCAAAAGGTAATTGTTAGCAATCTTCTTGCCAATAGTCTTAAATTAATGTATTGTCCATTTTAGAAGCCTGCTGAAAGTCATTTGCCCTCAAATAATCTACATTTGGAGTAATGAGTGATTAAATCACATATCACACATTTTTTGGATAAAGCGACCACAGAGAGGCTTGTTCACGCATTTATATTTAGTTACTTAGAATTCAATAATGGTCTGTTTCTGGGAATCTCTGAGACTCAACTAAATAAACTCCAACGTGTACAGAATTCAGTGGCAAGGCTTGTAACGCGAAAAAGGAAATTTGAACATATAACTTCGATCCTACGTAGTCTCCACTGGCTCCCGATAAGGGCTCGTGTTCAGTTTAAAATCCTCATTCTTGTATTTAAATGCTTATGTGGAAATGCTCCTGTCTATCTTATTGAACTCATCAAACCATGCCAGCCTACTCGTAATCTTCGTTCTCAATCAAAAAATCTTCTTTCTGAAATTCGTGTAAAATCTAAGACATTCGGTGATAGAGCTTTTGCAAATACGGCACCCAAATTATGGAATAACCTCCCCCAAGGCATTAGATCATTGACAGACTTCGATCAATTCAAATCAAAACTAAAGACGCATCTGTTTGATAATTATTAGTTATTTTCAAATTTTCAAATTCTCACATAATCAATTTTTACTTTCACACGCATAGAGACTATTTGAATGGTATTATGCGCCTCTAAGAATTGAATATTATTATTATTATTATTATATCCTCAAAATGTTCGGCCCGAACATTTTGAGGATTTAATCATTAATCATTAATTTCTCCAAATCTGGATCATTTGAGGGCAAATAACTTTCAGCAAGCTTCTAAAATGGACAATACACTAATTTAAGACTATTGGCAAGAAGATTGCTAGCAATTACCTTTTGAAGGCTTTTTTGCCTTCCCAGTACAGTACATGCCCTTTAAGCAATTGCCACTATTACAAACTGCCTCCATATGAATGATAATAATACATTTTTTCCGAGATCATCCCTTCTTATCAGACTTTATCTACAATCATGGCTCTTGCCAGGGTTAAGTTTACATGGTAATAATGCTGTGTGCAAAAAAAAATGTTGGAAAAACACCTTTTGTATAAATCTTTTTGGGTCAGAGCATATCAAGCTTTTTTTTCACAGCATGAAGTTGTGGGAAAATATCTCACAATATTCCATGCAAATCACAACATTCTGTTCCATTTTTTCCCCGCAACACACATAATAACTAATCCTGGCGAGAGGGGTGACTAAAATCTGCCAATCCCAGCATGCCGAGCGAGCCTACCTACCTTCCAGGTGTTCTCGTCAGGCCCCAGGTAGCCAGTAAAGGCCTTCTGGCCCCACGGGCACTTGATAGGGTTGCAGATGGGCGCAAAAGCAGACACCGACTGAAACATAATCAGAGCTACCAACATTGAAATTCAACAATCAGGAAGATTTTGGGAAATTTCATAAAAAATCAGGGAGATGTCTATCAAATGCATACAACGTAATGGCAATAATCTATCAATGATCATGGAGATTGGGTGGTGTGATGAAATCAAATGCAGTATTATTGGTCAATTTTCAGGGAGTCTCCTGCGAAATCAGGGAGACTTGGCAGCTCTGTGGTAGGTGGGATATGTGATATCTCACTCTCTGGGTATCAATTAGGGAACCATTTGATCTCAATCAAAAGCCAAACAAAGTTATATGAATTAGTTTGATTTCTTAAAGAAATTTGTGGAGTCCTATGCATGTTGAGGTTTTGTTGGTATCTTTGGCAGATAGATGCAAAAGAGATTCCATCATCAAATATAGGGGACATATATATACTTAAATAAATCAAGATTAGAAGCAATTTTCGCACATTTTAAATGTGCTGGTCAATACCCCAAGAGGTATTTCTCTTATATTTAACCTATAGATGAAAAGTTATTCAAAAGGCTATGTAAAACGCTATTCAGCTCGAGGCAATATTACTGTTAAAATATGTTTGATGATATACCTTGAATCTGTCTGGATTCTTCAGTGCAAGTGTCAAGGCACCATGTCCACCCATGCTGTATTAGGATTAAGAAAAATAAATAGTGAGAAAATCAGGTATAATGTGACAATGACCAATGAAGTCTGTGGCTCATTTCATAGCAGCACACATTGGCCATTACAAAACCAATAATGCCATAACAGGGCCATGTTGCAGATAGGTTTTCAATTATTGTAACATACCACCGGTAATGGTAACTACCCTGGCAAAAGCCAATGAGCTTTCATTATTGCACCTGTTGCCATGGTACATGCCATTGATGGTAAGTCACAATAATTGAAAACCAATGGTCTGGCCAACCTTCCATGCATGAATTCAGAAAGTCAAATCAAGAATACTAACATATTTTGCATACGTTTGCAATGAATTTCATGGAAAAAAATGAGGAGCTATAATCATCAGTGAGGTTAGGGGACAAAGGAGAATCTCTGATCTAAAAAACAGAATGGTTGGCAGGTATGTTAGGCCAATAACTATAACAACCATATCGGCAGGGGCTCTCACCAAAATTGATTTCAGATGGTATGAACTCGATGGGCAGATTTCTTTGGCAAACATTACAACATGCACATTTTCACATGGGGCAGCCTTTTACAAACAAGTTGGAGTGTACTACAAGCATTCAGAAGAAGGAAGTCGGAGTGCTTACCTGTGACCAGTGATTCCGACCCTGTCAGGGTTCACAGGGAAGTTTTTCACAACCAGATCAAACAGCTGTACATGAATAAAGCAAATGGAGAATACACCATTTTCGTCAAGTCTGCAAATTTTATGCACATCTTTCAAACAATACGCTTCTAAAGAAAACCACAAAGCTCATCCGAGGGTTGTCTGAGTGGCAATAGCTAATAGATTCAGAGTGCGTTCCATCAATTGAAGAATATCTCACTGTCAGTATGTATGCAAATGCTATGCCTGTCTTTGAAACAAGACGTTACTAATAGTAATCCCAAAGCTTGTTTGTGGTTTGACAGAGAGGCAACAACTAATAGATTCAGAGTGTATTCCGCCAAATGATACTGATTTACTAGATACAGGTGAATGCAGAAACGAGTTTCTTCAAAGTTAGGGATATCAACATTTGCGTGTGTAAGTATTAAAACTAGTCTGACCCTTTAAATTTTGTGTGCCAGGTGTGCATTTTGTCACCAATAATGCTCACCAATCCCATTAAACAGCATTTCACCTGGCAGAAGGGTGGTTAAACGTACCTCCTTGGTGACGTAGGAGTACATCCTGTAGTTGGTCTTCCATTTCTCCTCCGTCGCATCGAGGTAGAATCCTGCACCAGACCCAAAGTCGTATGAGTCGTTTTCTCCTTCGATGTTGCAGCCTCCTAACACGGGCATGTTAACAAAGAAAATCGGGTGATCATTTTGTACTTTTCTTTTGCAGGGAGACTCCTGAAGTTGTGATAACATTGTTCTCCAATTTAGTCATGTAAAGCATATTTACTTGACACACATAACAGAGGAAGAGAAAGAGGAAGAGAAAGAGGAAGTGGAAGAGGAAGAGGAAGAGGAGGAAGAGGAAGAGGAAGATGGAGAGGGAGAGGGAGAGGAAGAGGAAGAGGAAGTAGGACAGGAAGAGGAAGTGGAAGTAGAAAAGGAAAAGGAAGACAAAGAGGAAGAGGAAAAAAAAGAGGATGACGAAGAGAAAGATGAAGAGGAAGATGAAGAAGAAGAAAAAGAGGAGGAAGAAGAGGAAGAAGAAGAGGAGGAGGAAGAGAAAGAGGAAGAAGAGGAAGAGGGAGAGGAAGATGACAAAGAAGACGCAGAGGAAGAGGGTTAAGAAGAAAAGAAAAAGAAGACATTAGGGCTCACGTGGGCTGGTGTCTGGGCAGATGACGACCATCCCGTACTGGGCAGCCAGCCGCTGGAAGCCTCCTTTGGTGGTCACATTCTGGTCTGTACACGTCAGCCCTGCAGAGCACACACAGATCAATTCACCCTCTCGTTCCCATAGGAGCATAGCATGTGTGATAACTTAATGCAATTTTCAAGGCTTAGCACTGAGATAGTTACTGTAACTGACAGAAATATTTCTTCCATTTTGTTAGTGGCTTTCAGGACTTTATCACTATGTTGTCATCTTCTGGGATTAACCCTATCTAGCCCGGGGGGGGGGGCAAAAACAGCCCCCCCCCCCCTCGACATTTTTCGCAATAAATTTGTAACGCGACAAGATCGCGCCGCGATGTTTCATGACTTTTTTCCTTCAAGTCTCACGCAACTTTTAAGACCAAATTTGCGACGCGGGGGTACACGGTTCCGAAGTTACGTAACATTTTGTACGTGCATGTCAGACCCAAAATTGCTCAAAAACGTGATTTCATGTACAAATCCAATGCAAATTATGTATCTAGCCAAAATTCATAAATGTATCATTATTTTTAGTTTTACTGATGAAAAACAATAAATTTCATGTTATTTATGACTAAAATAGTGTTGCCAATGATTTCCATCGAAAAAACAATGAAAAACATAAAGTCAAAAAAACAAAGAAATACATAAGAAATTCAAAAAACAATAGAATACATAAGAAAAACTTTGATATTGCCATTTTTTAAAATCCTAATTTGATAATAATCCTAAGCAGAGTGTCTGGACTGATATCTAGCAGTTTTGGGGCTATATTTAAAGATTTACAACCAAATTATGATTTTTATGGATTTAATTAGCATAATTAATTAATTAAAATTAAATTTGAATAATTTTGGTGCAACTGACAATTGAATTGTGGAGATTACGGCATCGGTGACGTACGTGCCAATTTTCGTCGCGATCGCGCGATCAACGGTCGAGATCTTAGGGGGGGGCTGTTTCCCCCCCCCCCCCCCCCCCCCCCCGGGCTATGCGATTTCAAAATAGCCCGGGCTATATAGGGTTAAACTTCAGTAGATGTTTTATGATCCTCACACTTTTTATTTAATAATTACATTAATGCTTCTGTGATGTTTATGTTTCTAATACTCCAATCTAAACTCTTTTCTTTTTATTCTTTTGTTTGACAGACAGGATATTTCTTGTCATCTACTGGGATCAAGCTTATAAGTCTTCAGTAGATGTTTTATGATCCCTACACTTTTCATTTAATGATTACATCAATGCTTCTGTGATGTTTATGGTTCTAACACTGCAATCTTCTTGTCTCGTGCACGAGGCCGGAATCAGACAGGACTACAGAACAAATTTCACTTTAGACCTAATTCCGCTAATATTGTGAGGGAAGTTCTCCTACAGTATTTTCTTATGTGGCTGTACAGTGTACCATGGGATGACTGTTCCTTATACACAGTACTGAGAATTGTTTGTCCGTTCGTCCGTATGAGGCAATAACAAAAAGTACAAAACTAGCTAATAGGCTGGGCTAAACTACAGCAGCTATTGAGAATGGCTTGACTGCACTAGACCTCTGATCCTACCAATGCTTACTGACCTGAGAGGTAGATCAAGGCCGGACAGGGACCGCTCTCTGACTGGCTGGGCAGATACACAGAGAAAGTCATCTTGCACTTGCACTCAGAGCTGCAGGTATCAGAGAGAGAGAGAGAGAGAGAGAGAGAGAGAATGAGAGAGAGAGACAATGAGAGAGAGAGAGAGAGAATGAGAGAGAGAGTGTGTGTGTGTGTGTGTGTGTGTGTGTGTGTGTGAGAGAGAGAGAGAGAGAATGAGAGAGAGAGAGAGAGAATGAGAGAGAGAGAGAGAGAATGAGAGAGAGAGAGAGAGAATGAGAGAGAGAGAGAGAGAATGAGAGAGAGAGAGAGAGAGAGAGAAAGTGTGTGTGTGTGAAAGAGAGAGAGAGAGAGAGAGAGAATGAGAGAGAGAGAGAGAGAGAGAAAGTGTGTGTGTGTGAAAGAGAGAGAGAGAGAGAGAGAGAGAATGAGAGAGAGAGAGAGAGCAGTGACACTGGCATACCTGTACACTGTGAGCTCCAATGCAAAGAATCAGGTAGAATCGGGTCAAAGACATCATGGCAAGAGGTTATTCAAAAATAAATTGCCCAAGTGGTCTGTAGAGGAGGCTGAGACTTACGCTAAGGACGTTGTTTGGAGGCATCTCTCTAGTCAGGCTGCAAGTGCAGATATGCACTACATTGTCAGTCTAAGTTGAAATGCGATCTTTGTAGATCAAAATTCTTTTTGTTCACAAGCGTCTGAATACAAAGTTTATAAGTGGTCAAAATTGATTAGGATTGAGGGAAATTCACTCCCAATATGTTAAAACAGGAACAAATTTGGATACATCATTTAGCACAGGAACAGGTCACCTGTCTTGCGTAAGGATGTGCGAAACTTACGCACATCTTGTTGAAACAGGGCCCTGACTGCACAACGACCCAGACATCGACAAGTTTGCCACTACTCATGACTCAACAATATTTCATGTTAATGTTTTTGGAGGCCACAGCCAGGATATCAAAAATGGAAAGAAGAAAAGAGAAAATGTTTCCATATTTTGGAATCCACATAACTATGGAGTCTTAACTAGCATGGAGTCATGCTACATTAAGTGATGGTAATGTCATGTTTTGTTAGTCACAGGATAATTGACTTAAAACATTTCCGAATCAATCCTGATTTTGTTTCGGCAGCTGAGGGCGCTGTGTAGATTACCGATTTTACCTTTCATGCGAGAAGACCTTCTGGAGTCCATTGAAAGACTTGACACACGATACCTCGCTCAGTCCACTCATCTTGAATTGACCTGAAAAAATTGATGGGAAATAATGAGAACAGTGACTTGACGATTGGTTGTGTTGGTCTAGTTGCAGGGTCACTGTAAATGCAGGTTGAAAGTTAGACTGTTGACGATGACTACAGACTAGACTATGAGGCAAGTATTACACATGTACATGTAACAGGTATTCAAGGGGGTGATAAATCATGCACAAAAATCAATTAGGTCTATCTAGACAGGAATAACCATTTTTCAATCACAATTACATTTTTGGACATACCCCTGAATAGGGGCGTTCATAGGAGCCAGATGAGCCAGATTGCATCTGGCTCGGGTATGTCCTAAAATGTAATTTCGATTAAAGAATGCCCAAATGAGATGGTTATTCCTGTCTAGATCGACCTAATTAATCTTTAGCCTATTTCACCATGTAACATGTACATGTACATGTACATATGTATATGTGTAATACTTGTACTGCATATGTGTAATACTTGCCTCGCAGTCTAGAGTAGACTTTAGTCATCGTCAACAGCCCAGATTGCATTTGAGATAGACTTAATTAATTTTTGTTTGAAAGGATTTCATCATTTACTCGGCGTGGCTGGTGCTTGCCTGCGTCACATAATGCAGGAGAACCATGAAAGCAGTCAGGTAAGGAAAATTGGAGAAGACACAGCCTGTCCTTGGTAGTTATCGGCATGCATGCAGCTGCAGTAGACAGAAAAAAGGTCTCTGTAGGACGATGCATAGTGAGATTGCATTCAGGGGTATGTCCAAAAATTTAATTTTGATTAAAAAATGCCCGGAATGAGACGATGATTCCTGTCTACTGCGGAAGCTAGAAGTAGAAGTCAGCCTCAGCCTCAGCTTAGTCTAAGCTCAGCTCCAGAGCGCCTACTCCCGGCATGCCCGGGGCGTGTCGGCCAGGAGATTGCTCACCGAACTGGTCCCTGGGAATAAATAGCTCCAGTACAAATACAGCTCCGCCGGCTTCGAGCACAATTCACAAGCAACTCAGAGCGAAGTGTTTTTATGGAATTTAACCACGTAAATCTGTTAAATCATGCGTCATTTATTTTACCTGAATTACTGCTGATGTTATTCAGAGAATGAATATGTCTGATATTTGCTCTAAGACGGCTGATTCCGGCAATTCTTGGAGGAAGTTTGAAGAGGGTGGCGGCCCGTACCGCAAGCATGTGTAATGATATGGTGGCCGTAAAAACGCATTTATTCAACAAAAAGGAAAAGCTCCCCTCATTGTTCTGCCTTGGACCGAGTTCATCAGAGTGGAAAATAATGTTGCTGATCATGATGAAAATAAGTGATAGCAAATCTATTTCAAATTCACTGCAGCTTTAATAACATGTGATAGTTGCCATAGAATATACAGAGCTGAATAAAACAATTCGCAAGATGAGAAAAAAGCGAAAGAGAAAGATCAGGACCAAGATGGTACGTGAAGTGCTAGAAAACCACAAGGACCAAAAATCATCAACAGAAAGTTAGAGAGGGGTAAAAAGCTTCTGTCATCACTGAAAACAAAAGATGGGACAGAAGTTAATGACAAAGAACAGATTACTCAAGCCATTGAGGACTTCTATAGAGAACTCTATAGCACAGACCAACCCGATTAGAGAGTAAATGAGGACGAATGAGAAATCAAATGATGTTCCACCAATACTTAAGGAAGAGGTGAAGAGTGCTTTAGACCAGATGAAAAGGGGAAAGGCTCCAGGGGAGGACCAAATGACTGCAGATATTTTAAAGTTGGGGGGAGAGGACACCATATCAATCCTAACAAAACTGTTCAACAAGATCATGCAAATGGAACAAGTACCTACCCAGTGGAATGAATCAAAAGTTATCATACTGTTCAAGAAAGGGGACATGAAGGACATCAAAAATTACAGGCCCATTAGTCTGTTGCCTCATATATACAAAATCTTCACACGAATTCTTCTTGCTAGAGTAGAGAAACAGCTTGATGAAAATCAACCACAGGAACAAGCTGGATTTCGTGCAGGATATAGAACATCAGACCATCTCCACACCTTAAGCCAGATAATCGAGAAGGCAAAAGAATACCGTTTCGACATCTGCCTTGGCTTCGTTGATTACGAGAAGGCATTTGACAGCCTAGACCATCAGTCATTATTCAATGCCTTAGGAAAGCAGGTCACAGACGGAAAGTACATTCGCCTAATTAAGAACATCTATAAGGACTCTAGTGCCCGTGTACATCTAGAAAGCACTACAACAAATGCCTTTAAAATCCTGAAAGGGGTAAGACAAGGTGACCCCATCTCACCAAAGCTCTTTACTGCAGCTATGGAGGATGTCTTCAGAAACCTTGATTGGTTATCATTGGGAATAGTCGTGGATGGCGAACACCTGACACATCTCAGATTTGCAGATGACATTTTACTTCTTAGCCATACACCTCAGGAACTGGAAAAAATGGTCCGAGAACTAAGTGAAGAAAGTAGAAAAGCTGGACTGAAAATGAATATCACAAAGACAAAGGTAATGATGAGCAGTAGATTCAAAGAACACAAAATCACAGTTAGCGGGAGGACCGTAGAAAAGGTAGACAACTACATATACTTGGGCAAAAAGATCTCCATAGAAAACGAAACAGCAGGGGAAGTGAATAGAAGGATCCAGTTGGCTTAGGCAAAATTTGGCAAGCTCAACTTTATCTTTCGTGATGAGAAGCTCCCTCTTTCTCTCAAGAAACAGATTTTCAACCAATGTATCATACCTGTGCTCTCTTATGGAGCAGAAACATGGACCACAACTAAGAGACTGGAGAGAAAACTTAGAGTAACCGAAAGGGCTATGGAAAGAATTATGATTGGTGTTACAAAGAGGGACAAAGTTAGAAACCAGGATTTGAGAAAGAAAACTAAAGTACGGGACATAGTACAGGAAATTAAATCAAAGAAATGGAGGTGGGCTGGTCATCTGGCCAGGAGGAAAGATGACAGATGGACATATAAATTAACCATCTGGACTCCCAGAGCTAACACCAGAAGAAGAGGCAGACAAAGTAGGAGGTGGATTGACGATATTAGAGAATATGGTAGTGTGACATGGAAACGAACGGCACAAGATAGATCAAGATGGAAAAATGATGAGGAGGCCTTCCTTCAGCAGTGGAGAGAAATAGGCTAAATAGAAATAGAAATAGAATAGATAGTTGCCATTTTTCTTATACATGTTGTTATAAATTTGTGTTAGTTATATGGCCTACATGTCGCAGTTTATATGTGCTCGCGAAATTCCTCCTCGTTGAAATCAACATTGTGCAATGAAGATTCTAGAATTTGGAAGAGCTGTCTGGGCCAGGTGTTATTTACCTAGAAAAATGTAACTCTCCTAAGCCAATTAGCATAATACAGGAGGCATTGACTGTGAGTGTGTCTGTGGAGTTCAGTGACCTTTTGGGCCAGTGATGAAAGAACATTCTAGAAAGTAGTGGATTCAGTAGAATCTAGAACAGGCTATTTTGGTTATTATTTGTCATGTTTGCAAGCACGGAACTTTCTAGATAGTGCCATTCTCATTGAGCTTCAAAAATAAAGTAAGTACCAAAAGCTGAATGGTCCTAAGTGTCCCTGTTCCCTAACTTGACGATTTTTCTAACTTTTGCGATTTTTCTAAACCCAATGAGAATGGCACTGATGTAGAACTTTCTGATTGTTTAAGATATATCAGTCGTTTTGGACGAGCGTTCAGAGTTTCTGTCATCTTGATTCCAGTCACCTGCGTATAGTAACCTGAATTTAAGAGTTTATTGTGACCTTGGCTCTATACACACTTGTGGATTTATATACGAGGATTTTTTTTTTCTGCGTGGATAGTTAGTTACCTGCCTATCTGCCTATAGTGCCTATGAGATCCTGCCTGAGAAAGCCTTACACTCTATGGATTAATATTTGACCACCTTGGATCATCTATTTGGACTTGACTATCTGGAATACCTACTATTCAGCCGTACAACATTGGGATCAATTTATTTCGATCATAATTCGGGAATACTGGATCGGATTATCATTGACTGGACCATCAACTGGAGCCGTGGATGCATTCGACTACAGTATCCTCAAGCATTGTGAACTAACATCTACATGTACGTAGAGTAAGTGATAAAACCTTTGTGAAAGTTCAACTGTATGTCTTGATCATAAAGGGGACATACCCCATATAATAAACAACACATAAATTAAATATTGGTGTCATTTTGTATGAACATTTCTGTTGTGAATTGATCGTAACAATCTTCCCTCCCATTCTTTTCGTAATTCCACCTTACCTTCCAGGCTACCCTTAGGCTCCTCTTCCCTATGGCCATTACACTGGGCACCTCCCCACATTTTTGTACTCAATATCTTAGCAAAGTGCATTCTCATTCTCTTAAACCATTTATTTTAATAATTTTCAGATATTTCAGTTCTCGGAAAATTGTGCTAATAATTAGACTATGTGT
>CAVLGW020000328.1:0-18391 GCA_963669155.1 Arbacia lixula
AAGCGGTTCTATCGCATCATCGACTTCAAGCGAAACAAGATTAATGTTCCGGGAAGAATCGCTTCGTTTCATTACGATCCGAATCGAAATTGCTTTATCGCGCTCGTCTTCTATCGAGACGGAGAGAAGCGCTACATTCTCGCTCCGGCGAAAGTGAAGATCGACGACCCCATTCTCAGCAGCAAAGAGGCGATCGAACCTCTTCCCGGCTACGCTATGCCGCTCTCGAAGATTCCTGAAGGGACTTCGGTTCATAACATCGAACTTCGTCCCGGCCAAGGCGGAAAGCTTGTTCGCGCTGCAGGAACGAAAGCGCAGCTGCTCGGCTTCGACGAGACCGGAAAGTATGTCATTCTTCGATTCGGATCTGGAGAGACGCGAAAGATTCTCAAAGACTGTATGGCGACCGTCGGCGTCGTCGGCAACGAAGACTTTCGCTTAGTTCGCCTCGGGAAGGCGGGGCGCAATCGGTGGCAAGGCAAGCGACCGACTGTTCGCGGCGCCGCTATGAATCGTTGCGATCATCCTCATGGAGGTGGCGAAGGAAAGGCTCCCGTCGGCCACGCTTCTCCGCGAACGAAGTGAGGAAAGAAGGCGTACGGAGTAAAGACTCGCAATCGAAAAAAGAGTTCTAGCGCTCTCATCATTCGTGATCGACGGCTGCGAAAGAAGCGCTAAAATAGAAGCTTATGAGTCGTTCTCTCAAAAAAGGTCTCTACGTTCATCCTTCTCTTTGAAAGAAGGTGCAGCAAGCTCAGGAGAGCAAGAATCGAAAACCGATTAAGACCTGATCGCGACGCTCGACGATCTTTCCCGAGTTCGTAGGCCTTACTTTTGCGGTTCACAACGGCAAGGCTCATCTTCCCGTTTTCGTAACTGAGGATATGGTCGGTCACCGTCTCGGAGAGTTCTCTCCGACGCGACGGTTCTTTAAACATGGAGGAAAGAAGAAATAATCTCTCGAAGGTAACCGTCCATCTTCGCAACTTTCGCGTCGCTCCGCGAAAGGCTCGCCTCGTCGCTGATCTGGTTCGAAAGCTGCCGCTTTCGAAAGCGATTGTAACCCTCTCTTTCGTTCAAAAAAAAGCTGCAGAGCCGATCGCCAAGCTCTTTCACTCGGCAGTAATCGCTGCAACGAAAGAACGAAAGCTCGACTTCGCATCTCTCAAGATCGACCGTCTAATCGTCAACGAAGGGCGCAAGCTGAAGCGAATTCGACCGGCTGCAAAGGGAAGAGCGATGCCTGTCTGAAAGCGCTTCTCTCATGTCTCGCTCGTTCTTAAAAGCGTCGCTCCTACAAAGCCGAAAGCGGAAGAGGCTGTAGTAAAATCTAAAGCGGAAAAATAATGGGACAGAAGGTCAGTCCGTTCGGACTACGCGTCGGCTTTACACACGACTGAGTTTCGCGCTGAGTCAGCGATAAACGAAGCTTCGCCGGCTGAGTTCGCGATGATCATCTAATTCGAAAGGCGCTTCGAAAGCAGCTGCGCAACGCCGCGCTCGGCGAGATCGAGATCGAGAGGTTTAACGGCAACATCAAGGTGATTCTGCATACGGCGCGACCGGGAGCGGTTCTCGGCCCGCAATCTAAGAATCTAGAGAACATTAATCTTGCGATTCAAAAGGCGATTCGCCGCCGAAATGTTAAGATTCTAATCGATGTTGTCGAGGTTCGCAACTTCGCGATGAATCCAAAGATCGTTGCCGAAGACATCGCTCGCCGCATCGAGCAGCGAGAGAGCTATCGATTCGTTCAAAAGAGCGCTATCGGCGCTGCGCAGCGACAAGGAGTAATCGGAATCAAAGTTATCATCGGCGGCCGGCTGAACGGAGCCGATATCAGTCGTCGCCAAACAGCAAGCTTCGGCAAGCTTCCGCTCTCTCGATTGAGCTCGAAAATCGAGTATGGAGTGGCGACAGCGAAGACGACTTACGGTCAGCTCGGAATCAAGGTTTGAATCTATAAAAAAGAGGCCGAAAAGCCGCAAACGTAACTATGTTAACTCCTAAAAAAACGATCTGAAAGAAGCCGCATCGCGTTAGGTACGAAGGGCTAGCCAAAGGAGCGAAGAAGGTCGACTTTGGAGAGTATGGGCTTCAGGCTCTTACCGGCAGCTGAATTACGAGTCGGCAGCTGGAAGCGGCGCGAATCGCGATCTCGAAGCACACAAAAAAAGAAGGGAAGATGTGAGCGCGAATCTTTCCACACTTCGCTCTTACTTCGAAGCCGGCTCAGGTGCGAATGGGGTCGGGAAAAGGAAGCGTTGATAGCTGAGTCGCTGTCGCCAAGAAAGGAACGATTATCTACGAAGTCGCCGGAGTCGGCCGCGAAAAAGCGTACTCCGCGATTCGGGCCGCCGGTCACAAGCTCCCGATAAAATGAAGATTCGTCGCTCGCGGCGAAGAGAAGAGAGTCTAGTCGTGAACAACAAAGAGCTAAGAGCGCTTTCGATTTCCGATCTTGAGAAGCACATCGCCAACTTTCGCGGCCAGCTTTTCGTGCTAAAATTCAAGATTCAGACCGGAAAAGAGAAGCGATTTCACGAGATTCGAATCTTAAAAAAGAAGATCGCTCGCGGGCTCACTATTCTTCGAGAAAAAAAGACTCTAGAAGAGAAAAAACAGGTTTAGTTTTTCAATCGCATGAGATCTAAGAACTTCAACAAAAACTCGAAAACCCGATCTTCTTCTTTGCGTCGTAATCCTAGTTTTTTCACTCGAATCTTTCTCGGAATCACCTTTCCTTTTCGCTTTCTCTTTTCGCAGATTAGCAGCGGGTTGCAGATTCTTTTCGAAGCGCTGAAGTTTATCTTCTACTCTCTCTTTCTTCCGTTCTACTTTCTCGTTAGAAAGATTTATATGGGAGCTCTTTGAATCGGAAGAAGCGTTCGAAAAGCGATTCGAATCGTTCGACGCGGGCTGCGAACATTCATCGGTTGGATTTTTTTTCCGTTCTTTTATATCTTCTGCAAGATTCAAACGGGGCTCGTCTTTATTTGAAAGAGGGCGAAGCGCATTTTTTACTGACCGCTATTTCCGTTTATCTTCGCATGGCGTAAGCTTGTATTAGCTCTCTTTTTTATCTGGAGGTGAACGGAGAAGATTCTTTTCTGAGCGTTCTTTCCGTTCGGCTTCGTTTTCTTTCATCTTTGAAGAGGAGTTCGCTTCATCGGCGCTATCTTTTATCGCTTCTTCGTTCGAATCCGGAGCGTCTTATTCGGCTTCTTCTTTTACATCTTTCACTCTCTTTTTCGAAAGATCGTTCGGCTGCTCGTCTTCGCCACGAAAACGAAGCGCCCCGAGCCGCTCTTTCTTCGAGAAGACGACCTCTTTAAGCACGAGATTAAAGACTATCAGATGCTCGCTCTCAATCGTAAAAACTACCGTTCGCTCATCGATCGCTTTTCGAATCGCATCTGAAAGAAGAAGCAGATCGTCGGGGTCTCTCGCGGCAAGATCGAGCCGAATAAGTATATTATCGAGCTGAAGCACATCTCCAAGTACTATCTCACAGAACGAAAGGTAAGACGAATCTTTACCGATGTCAATCTTAAGATTCAGCACGAGAAATTTGTTGTCATTCTCGGGCCTTCCGGATCCGGGAAAACGACGCTTCTAAATGTCATGTCCGGAATCGATCAGGTCGATACCGGCGATGTCTTCATTCTCAAGAATAACCTAACGCTTCTTTCTAACTCGGCGCTGACCGACTTTCGTCGCGAACATGTCGGCCTCATCTTTCAGCAGTACAACCTTCTCAAGAATCTAACGGCGCTCGAGAATGTGAAGATCGGGGCGAATCTCGCTTCTGATAGCAAAGAGCGAATCGAGATCGACGATATTCTTGAGCTTCTCGAGATTAAGCATCTTGCCAACTCGTATGTTACGAGCCTCTCCGGAGGAGAGCAGCAGCGATTCTCGATCGCTCGCGCTCTCGTGAAAAATCCGGACATTCTCTTCTGCGACGAGCCGACAGGAGCGCTCGATCACGAGATGTCGAAGAAGGTCTTGAAGATGCTTCAGAAGATTAACGAAAAGTACGGAACGACGATTATTCTGATCACTCACAACCAGAGCTTTGCGAAGATCGCCGATGTTGTTGTTCGCTTCTCTGACGGAAAAATCGTCTCTTCCGGCCAGAACGAGAAGAAGATCTCTGCAGCCCGCCTTTAATGATTCGATCTACGTTCGATCCCGCCCGCCTCGCTAAGTTCGAAAAGCTCTGCGCGATGGGAGCGAACCCCTATGAGGTTGCGATTTCGGAGCGTCCGCTACGAATCTCTGCGGTTCGAGCTCGTGCGGCGGACGCCTCGCAAGAAGAGCTTTTGAAAAAGCCTCTTGCGGTCTCTGTTGCGGGGCGAATCATGGCGATGCGAAGCTTCGGAGCGATTACATTCACAAAGCTAAAGGACGAGAGCGGAACGATTCAGCTTCTTTTTAACAGAGAAGCGAACTCGCGAACTCGAGAGATGCTTCCTCACTGAGATATCGGCGATCTTCTCTATGTTGAAAAGGGGTTTTTAACTTACAGTAAGACAAAAGAGCTGACCATCGATGTTGTTCACGCCGTCGTTACCGGAAAGTCTTTTTTAACGCTTCCTGAGAAGTTTCACGGGCTTCGCGATGTCGAGACGCGATACCGACAACGCTATCTCGATCTGATTATCAATCCGGAGACGATCGCTCGCTTTCGACTGCGTTCGCGGATCGAGAGCTTTATTCGGTCTTTCCTAGAAGATCGCGGCTTTCTTTCGGTCTCGACTCCCATCTTTCACGGGCTCTTAACCGGCGCGGCGGCGCGCCCGTTCGCCACCTACCATAATGCGTTAAAGATGCCTTTCTATCTTCGTGTTGCGCCCGAACTCTTTCTCAAGCGGCTGGTCGTCGGCGGCTTCGACAAGGTCTATGAGATCGGACGCGTCTTTCGAAACGAAGGAGTGTCGACGAATCATAATCCGGAGTTTACGATTCTCGAGGTCTACGAAGCTTACGGAGACATGAAGAAGATGATGGAGCTCACGGAGAAGATGATCTCTTGTTTGGCCGAGAAGCTTCTTGGAAAAACGGCGATCGAGCACGGAAAAGATAAGCTCTCGCTGGCGGCTCCGTTCGCTCGAATGACGATGAACGAAGCGGTAAAAAGATATGCGAAAGTCGATTTCGAAAAGATCTCCAGCTTCGAAGAAGCGAAACGAGTCGCCACCGAGCATGGGATCTCTCTTTCGGAGTTCGATGTCTCTTGCGGCCATGTTCTCAATCTCTTTTTTGAAGAGCGCGTTCAATCGAAGCTGATTCAACCGATGTTCATTCATCGCTATCCGAAGGAGATCTCTCCATTCGCCAAGAGCTGCGCTGATGATTCGTACTTTACCGATCGCTTTGAGCTCTTTATCGGCGGCAAAGAGTACGCCAACGCCTTCTCCGAGCTCGCCGATCCGTTCGATCAGGAGAGTCGCTTCGAAGCGCAGACACGAGAACGCGAGCGAGGAAACCAGGAAGCGAATGAGATCGATGGCGACTATCTTCAAGCGCTAGGATACGGGCTGCCGCCGACTGGAGGGCTCGGTGTCGGAATCGATCGTCTCGTAATGCTTCTAACGAACAGCTTATCGATTAAGGATGTGATTCTCTTTCCGACTCTAAAGCGCGAAGCGAAGAAAAAATAAATGTTAAAATCATCGTCATAAAATTTATGGAAAAAAGAGCGGTAAAAAAGCCCCTTAAACAGATTCTTTCAGGAGTCGTAATTAACGATAAGCTCGATCGAACGATTACTGTTCTCGTCGACCGAAAACTTCCTCATTCGATCTATAAAAAAACGATGGTAAAGTCCAAAAAGTACCTCGTTCACGACTCCGAAAACAGAGCGAAGATTCGCGACGAGGTAAAGATTATCTATCAGCGACCGCTCTCGCGGCGAAAGCGGTTTGCGCTTCTTAAGATTACAGGTCATGGTTCAACAAGAAAGTAGATTAAAGGTCGCCGATAACACCGGAGCCAAAGAGATTCTCGTTATTCGCAACATGAGCTCGCGCTCGCCGTTTGTTAATGTCGGCGATATCGTCTTTGCGACCGTGAAGACAGCCGCGACCTCGGGAGCGATTAAAAAAGGAGAGAAAGTTAAGGCTGTGCTCGTTCGCTCGAAGCATCCGATTCGACGCGCAAACGGAACGACGATTCGCTTCGGAGAGAACGCCGCGGTGATTATCAACAATAATCGGCAGCCTCGAGGAACCAGAATCTTCGGCCCGATCGCGCTCGAGCTCAAACGAAAGAAGTTCGATAAGATCGTCTCTCTCGTCTCTGAGGTTCTTTAAAAATGGCGAAATCGTTGCGTAATAAGTTTCGAATTCTTAAAGGAGACAAGATCAAGGTCGTCTCCGGAAGCCATCGCGGCGTTGTCGGCCAGGTCGTCAAGATTCTTCCGACAAAAAAGCAGGTGCACATCGACTCGATCAAACGAAAAAAGCATAAGAAAGCAGGAGCCAATCAGGAGAAAGGAGCGATCGTCGATATCTTCAAGCCGATTCACATCTCCAATGTCGCCTTCTTCGAGAAGAGTTCGAGCACGCAGACGACTCGAATCGGCTACCGCTTCGAAAACGATAAGAAGATTCGCTTCGCGAAGAAGACGAAAAAAAAGATAGACTAATGAGCGCTTCGAACAAAAGCTTCTACGACACCTTCTTCTCGGAGACGATTCCTCAGCTTCAAAAGAAGCACGGCTACTCTTCGATCATGGCAGTTCCTCGATTTCAGAAGCTTGTTATCAATATGGGAATCAAGCAAGCGACAGTTAACAGAGCGCACATCAAAGACGCCGTCGCCGAGATGACAGCGATTACAGGGCAGAAGCCGATCGTTACTAAGGCAAAAAAATCGGTCTCCAGCTTCAAAGTTCGCGAAGGGATGGCGATCGGAGTCAAGGTGACGCTCCGCGGTCGCCGCCTCTACTCCTTTCTTTATCGCCTTATTAACATCTGTTTGCCGCGAATTCGCGATTTCCAAGGGCTGAAGCAGACATCGTTCGATCGCGACGGAAACTACAACTTTGGAGTTAAAGAGATGCTTATCTTTCCAGAAATCGATTACGATAAAATTAAACTCAATAAAGGAATGAACATCACTTTTGTCCTCAATACGAAGAAGCGAGAAGATGCGCTCCGGCTCTTCTCTGAGATCGGCTTTCCGGTTCGTCGTTCCTAGAGAATAATGCCCAAAAAATCGCTCATCGCCAAGCAGAAGAAGTATACTCGCTTTTCGACGCGACGCTACAGTCGTTGCTGGTGTTGCGGCCGCGCTCGCGCCGTTCTTCGACTCTTCGAGCTCTGCCGCATCTGCTTTCGGGAGTTCGCTCATCGCGGCGAGATTCCTGGAGTAAAAAAGGCCTCCTGATAGATATGGGAATCGTTTCAGATCAAATCGGAGACCTGCTCACGCGAATGCGCAATGCGCTTCTCGTTCATAAGCCTTCTTGCCGGGCTCCTTTCTCTCGAACGAAGACCGATATTCTGAAGATTTTTGAAGAGAAAGGGCTGATTCGCGGCTTCGATATCGAGAAGAGCGAAACCTCGCCGCAGCCGACGATTCTCGTTCGCTTGAAGTATGTCGACGGCTTCTCCGTTATTCGCGGCCTTCGTCGCGTCTCCAAGCCCGGGCTCAAGATCTACGCAAAGAGCCACGAGATCGGAGCCGTTCGCAACGGAATCGGCTTTCTCATCGTCTCCACATCGAAAGGAGTGATGAGCAACATCGAGACTCAAAAGCAGAGACTCGGAGGCGAGATTCTCGCCGAGGTCTGATAAAAGAACGCTATGTCGCTAATCGGAAAGAGATTATTAACGATTCCTGAGAAGGTCAAGGTTGCGATTAGCCCCGACTTTCGAACCGTCGTAGTCGAAGGTCCGCTCGGAAAGCTCAGCAAGAGACTTACCGGAGAGATCGAGATTCGAATCGTCGACTCGAAGTTAGTAACGACGCCATCGAAAAGCTGCTCCAACATCGCTCTTTGAGGAACGGTTAACTCTCTTCTTCAGAATTGAATCTCTGGAGTTGAAAAGCCTTTTGATCGGAAGCTTCTGCTCAACGGAATCGGATTCCGCGCTAAGGTTCAGGGCCGCACTCTCGAGCTCAGCATCGGATTCTCTCATCTCGTTAGCTTTCCGATTCCGGAAGGAGTCGAGATCGAGGTGACGGCGAACACGCAGCTGAGGCTCTCCGGAATCGATAAGCAGCTAGTGACGCAGACGGCCGCCCAGATTCGCAAGCTGCGAAAAGCAGAGCCTTATAAGGGCAAAGGAATTACCTACGACGACGAAAAAGTTATGCTTAAGGTAGGTAAGAAGCTCGCTGCGGGAGGCAAATAGAAAGAATGAAGACGAGACAAGAAGCGCGTCGTAAGCGACATCTACGAGTTCGAAAGAAGATTTTTGGAACCGCCGCTCGGCCGCGGCTCTCTGTCTTCTCTTCGAACCGAAACTTCTACGCGCAGCTGATCGACGACGAGCGTCGCGAGACGCTTCTCAGCTTTTCGACTAAGCAACTCGCTGCTGAACGCGCCCCGAATAATCAAGAGACAGCGAAAGAGATCGGAAGAGAGCTGGCGAAGCTCGCGATCGCAAAGAAGATAGAGAGCGTCGTCTTCGATCGCGGCGGATTTCTTTTTCATGGAAAGATTCGAGCTTTTGCCGACGAGGTTCGCAAAGCAGGATTAAAATTCTAAAGACTATGTTTGAAGACGAGAAGAAGCCTCTATCAACTCCCGAAGCGAACGCGCCTCGTCTCGAGCCGATTTCGAAGTCTGGGACTTCAGAAGCCCAAGCCGCTTCAGAGACTCCGAAACCCAAAGAGTCTTTAGAGGAGCAAAAAACCGCCGACTCCAAAGAGTTTAAGGAATCGCTTGTCGAGAAGCGCAAGGAGCAGGAGCGAAGAAAGATTCTCTGAAGAAAGTCGAGCTTCATTCGCAAGCGCAAGACCGCAAATCTCAAGATTAAAACTATCGAGGTTAAGCGCATCATCAAGGTAACAAAAGGAGGAAGAAACTTCCGATTCTTCGCTGTTGTTGCTGTCGGCGACTCCAACGGCTCGATCGGAATCGGTTTTGGAAAGTCGAACGAGGTTCCGATCGCGAAGATGAAAGCGATCGCTAAGGCGAAGAAGAGTCTCTTTCGCGTGCCGGTCGTTCGCGAAACGATCCCTCACTATGTAAAGGCCGTCTTCTGCACCTCTCAGGTCGTTCTTCGTCCGGCGCGGCCGGGAACGGGAGCTTCTGTCGGCGGAACGCTGCGAACGGTTATGGATCTCATCGGAATTCGAAACATCTCTGGAAAGACCTACGGCTCCAATAACAAGATGAATGTCGTTCAAGCGACGATTAAGGCTCTCAAGCAGCTGCGTCTGCAGCGCGATTGGCACGCGCTTCGACAGGCTAAAGGAGACGCTCTCGATTAATGAAAACAGACAAAAAACCGACTCTACTTCCGATTAAAAAGAAGCGCATCGCGCTCGACTCCCTGGTGAAGACGACGACTCAGAATCGCAAGCGAGTCGGCCGCGGAACCGGATCCGGTCACGGAAAGACAGCGACTCGAGGAACGAAAGGGCTTCGCTCGCGCTCCGGACACAAGATCGGCGCCGGATTCGAAGGAGGGCAGCTTCCGTTTCACCTTCGAATTCCGAAAAACCGAGGATTCAAACGCCCCTGAAAGAAGAGCTTTCAGGTAGTGAATCTCTCCGCTATCGAGAGCCTTAATCTCGTTGAAATCGCCCCCGAAACGCTCTTTGCTCGCGGCCTAGTCTCCTCGCTCTTTAAACCGATTAAGATTCTTGGAAAGACAAAGCTTAGCCGGGCTGTTAAGATTACCGCTCATGCGATTTCGCAGTCGGCGCTCGAGAATGTAAAGAGCTCCGGAGGATCCTTTTTCGCTCTCTAATCAGTGCTCTCTCGCTTTCGTTTTTACAACAGCTATCGTCCGATTATCGTTCGCATCGGATTCACGATGCTGATTCTGACTCTCTTTCAACTCGGAATGACGATTCGCACTCCTGGAATCGAATGGTCGACAGATTCGCAATCTTCTGGAAACGATTTTTTTGTTCTTCTCTCTCTCTTCGGAGGCGGATTTCTAAAGCAGGTTTCGATCTTCTCTCTCGGAATCTCTCCGTTTATTACGGCTTCGATTATTATTCAGCTTCTCTCCTCCGGGCTCGTTCCGAAGCTTCGTAGTTGGCGGCAGCAAGGCCAGGCTGGCCAAAAGAAGATTAACTATCTAACTAAGCTGATCACCGTTCCGATCGCCTTTATGCAGTCGCTCGGGGTTATCGCTGCGCTTCGCGGCATCTCGAGCATCACTCTTACCGAGAGCCTTCCGTTTCGCCCGCAGCTGAATCAGTTTTTCTTCATTCCGTTGCTTTGAACGATGGGAACGATGATCGTCATCTTTCTCGCCGATATTATCTCCAGCAAGGGAATCGGAAGCGGAACCTCGCTGATCATCTTTACCGGAATCCTTTCTAGCATCGTCAGCGGCTTCGGCAGCCTAGTATTTTCGCGACTCTTCGGAGCTTCGAACGTCGCTGTCGCCTTTACCGAGTTCTTCATCATCTTCGCCTACTTTCTCGTCGTCTTTCTTCTTGTGATGGTGATTCTCTATATCTCGAAGATCGAGAGAAGAATTCCCGTTCAGCAGACCGGACAGGGGCTGCGCCTTCGCGACTACCATCGTAGTTATCTTCCGATTAAGCTCAACTCGACCGGAGTGATTCCTGTGATCTTCGCTTCTTCGTTTATCTCCTTTCTCGGAGCCGTCTCCGCGATCTGCACGGAAAAAGGAACCGGAACGAACTTCATTCAGTTCTATGAAGCGAATCTAAAGCTGACGACCGTCAACGGACTCGTTATCTTCGCTGTTCTCGTCTTTATCTTTAGCATGCTCTATACGACGATCGCCCTCGACACCGAGCAGCTAGCGCTCAATCTCAAACGCTCTGGCGGCTACATTCTTGGAGTTCCAAGCGGAGAGCGGACGGAGAGCTATATCTTTAAGGTTCTGATTCGCCTCAACTTTTTCGGATCGCTTTATCTTGCCGCTCTCGCAACTTTAGCTCCGCTGATGAACTGAATTTTCTTTCAAAGCAGCTCGGGCTCTTCGGTCGTGAATGGAATTAGTTTATTATTACTAGTAATCATCGGCGAGAATGTCTATAATCAGATTCGCTACTTCATCACTCAGATTCGCTATGTCAACTTTGTGGATGTCGGCAAAGCCAACTTTCTATGAAAAAAAACGCTAAAGAGCTAATCGTTTTTATCGGCTACCCCGGCTCGGGGAAGGGCCTCCTCTCTCGCCATCTAACGAGCAACTTTTCGGTCGACTATCTCGGAATGGGAAATCTGATGCGGAAATACAGCTCGGATCAGTCAGAGTTCGGCTCTTATATCCACTCGTTTATCGAACGCGGCGATCTCGTTCCCGATGAGCTCATCGTCGGCGTCTTTCGGCGCGAGCTTCCGGAGCATAGCAAGAAGCGAATCATCATCGACGGCTTTCCGCGGACTCTTCATCAGGAGCGAGCGCTTCGCGAGTTGAAAAAAAAAGAGAAAGAGATTTCGAAGATCTTCGTCTTCTATCTTCGTTGCTCTCCGGAGACCTCGGTCTTTAGAACCAGCCAACGACTCGTCTGCGGAGCCTGCGGCGTCTCCTATCATGCGACGCTCAACCCTTCGAAACGAAAGCGTCTTTGCGATTCCGATAACAATCTGCTCGAGCCGCGAACCGATATCGGAACTTCGAAAGATCGCCTTAAAAATTTTGAAGAAAAGACGCTTCCGGTCGTCGAGCAGATGCGCAAGCTAAAGAAGGTTTACGAGTTTTACGAGCTCGATACCGAAGCTCCTAAAGAGACTATTTTCGCCGAGCTCGAGAAGGCTCTAGGACTGGTGAAAGATGCTGATTAAGACCTCTTCGGAGATCGAATTTGCTCGCGTTGCGGCGCGAACTGTAGCGACGATTCTTCAACGATTAAAGGCGGCGACCGTTGTCGGAACCACCGGACTCGAGCTCGATAGTCTCGCGCATCGGCTAACTCTCGAAGCCGGTTGCTGACCAAGCTTTCTCGGCTATCAAGACTATCCAGCGACGATCTGCGTCGCTCGCAACGAGGTTTTGATTCATGGAATTCCGGACGCAAATCCGTTTTGCTCCGGCGATCTGATTACTCTCGACTTCGGCTGCTCGTACTCCGGAATTCATGCCGACGCGGCGATCTCGTTCATTCTCGGCGAAGAGTCTTCGGAGAAGCGTCGCATCCTCGATGTTAGCGAGCGCTGCATGGAGCGAGTCGTCTCCGAGATTCGCCCCGGGCAGACGACCGCCGATATCGCCGAAGCGATCGAAGCTGTCTGCCGAGATACCGAATTCGTTCTTACTCCCGATTTTGGAGGCCATGGCATCGGAAAAAAGCTTCATGAGTACCCCGATATTCCTAATGTTAGCTGCGAATCTGCGCCGGTAAAGCTTCTTCCTGGAATGATCATCTGCGTCGAGCCGATGCTTCTCACGGGCTCTTCGGAAACGAAGATCTCTTCCGATGGCTGAACCGTTTATGCTAAAAACAAACTATTAACCTGCCATGTCGAACATACGATTCTCGTTTCAGATACGAGGTTAGAGGTTCTTAGTCGCGCCGATTTTTCAGATGAGTAAAAAAGAAGAGTTTCAGATTTTCTCTGGAGAGGTCACCTCCAATCTCGGTAAAGGACTCTATCGCGTCGAGCTTGAGAACGGACATTCGATTATCGCTCGAGTTGGTGGTAAAATGAAGGGGCGAACGAGAAGGTTGATCGCTTCCGATCAGGTTAAAGTTGAGATCTCGCATTACGATCTAAATCGAGGCCGGATTATCAAACTTTTAAAGATTTAATGAAGATTCGAACATCGGTAAAAAAGATTTGCAATACCTGCAAGTTTGTTCGGCGAAAGAAGCGAGTCGCGATCGTCTGCAAAACAGCAAAGCATAAGCAACGTCAAGGATAAGAGAGAATGCCACGAATCGGAGGTCAGGAGCTACCTAAGAAAAAGAGAGTCGTTATCGCTCTAACGTACATTTTTGGAATCGGGCTCAGCAAGTCGAAGTCGATTCTTAAGAAGACCGAGATTCACGAAGACACGAAGGTTTCGGAGCTGACAGACGAGCATTTCAATCTGATTCAAAACGAGCTCAAGCAGCATCCGATTAGCGGAGATGTGCGCCGAGAGATCGGGTATAACATCAAGCGCCTCAAGGAGATCGGCTCTTATCGCGGAATTCGTCATCGAAAAGGGCTTCCGGTTCGCGGCCAGACGACGAAGAAGAACGCTCGAACGCGAAAAGGTCCGCGAAAGACGGTCGCTAACAAGAAAAAGGCCGACAACAAGACCTAGTTTTTCATGGCAACAAAAAGAAAGATCGTCTCCCGACAACAGAAGAAGATTAAAGAGGTCGTTCCGATGGCTGTCGTTCATCTGCTCTCCTCATTCAACAACACGCTAATCTCGCTGACGCGACCCGACGGCTCTGTTCTCGTTCAAGAATCGGCGGGAACGATCGGCTACAAGGGAAGCAAGAAATCGACTCCGTACGCGGCGCAAGTTGTCGCTCAAAAGATCCTCTTCTGAGCTGAAAGGTTCAAAGTTCAAGAGCTTCAGATTCGCGTTAACGGCTTCGGACCGGGAAGAAGCTCCGCGCTTCGCGCTCTCGAGCAAGAGAAGATCAAGGTCTCTCGAATCAGCGATGTTACGGCGATCGCTCACAACGGATGTCGCTCTCCGAAGCGTCCTCGCAACTAAAGTTAACACGCTTCGAGAAAGAAAAATGTTAAAATATTCGCTAAATTAATCAGAAAATGAATAAGTTTTTTAAGCCTAATTTTCAAGCTAAAAAGGTCAAGCTTAGTGAGCATGAGATCGAGTTTCTAGTCGAGCCTCTGATTCAAGGGTTCGGAGTTACTCTCGGAAACTCGTTACGACGCGTTCTCCTCTCCTCTCTTCTCGGAACATCGCTTTTCTGCTACAGAATTAAAGGAATCGATCAAGAATTTCAAACGCTCCCCGGCGCTCGCGAGAATGTTCTTCAAATCGGCTTAAATCTTCAGAAGATAATTCTTAGAACGCTTCCCGGATTCGAAGAAGAAGACCGTGTTTTCGAGCTCTCGATTAAAGCGAAAGGATCGAAAATCATCTATGCGAAAGACATTATTCTTCCGGAAGGAGTCGAGGTCGTTAATCCCGGCGCGATTATCGTTCGTCTCGTCGACGAAGCTCCATTCGAGCTCGAGATGTGAGCTTACAACGGTCGCGGATTTACTAACTTTATGGAGTCGAAAACTCTTCTTAAAAAGATTAATTCACCTTCGAAGCGTGGTCTTATCGCTATCGGAGCGAACTTTTCTCCGGTGCTTAAAGTCGCTGCTAAGGTCGACGAGACACAGGTTGGAGATCAGCTCATTCTCGAGAAGCTTAGCCTTTCCGTGCAGACCAACGGAGCCAAAGAGCCGACAGCCTGCCTCAGCGAAGCGGCTGCGATTTTCGATGCTCATCTTAACTTTTTCAAGGAGCTCTCCGGAAGATCGATGAAGGAGTTTGAATTTAAGATTATCGCTAAGAAAGAAGAGGAGCGAGTAGCGACGGTTCCTCTGAACGAGATGAACTTCTCGAAACGAACCTTCAACGGCCTTTGAAACTTCGGAATTCATACTCTCGAAGACCTCAAAAAGATTCCTTTCTCCGACCTCAGCAACATTAAAAATCTCGGATCGAAGTCGATTCTCGAGATCGAGAACAAGCTCAAGAACGAATATAATTTCAAGTTTGCGACCTAACGGTTAGCCGAAGAGGATGGCAAGAGTCTACAACACCGCTCATATTCGGAGCAAGAAGCGAAATATTATTCGCAACTTGGTAACCGAGCTTGTTCTCTTATCTCGCGTCTCGGTCACAGAAAGCTTCGTAAGCTTCGTAAAAAAAGATTTCGATCGGGCGATCGGGTTTGCCAAAAAAGGCGATCTCAATAGCATTCGCTCGGCGTTGAAGATTATTAGAAACGACCATAGCAAGCAGACAAAAGAGAACTCGACTCTCAAAAGACTTAAAGAGCTTGCGATCAAGTACAAGAGTCGCTCTGGCGGATTTTTAACTTCCGAGATTCTCAAGATTAGACGAGGAGATAACGCCAAGATTTACCGACTCTCTCTCGTCTAGGTTTTAGATTGTCATGCGTTCCCCAAAAGAGAGCTCTGTAGTTAAAGTTAAGAATCTTTCGTTTCGTTTCAAACCGAAATCGAAAGATGTTCTTCGCGATATCAGCTTTGAAATTCCGAGCGGATCTTATGTTCTCATCATCGGATCGAACGGCAGCGGAAAGACGACTCTAGCGAGAATCCTCTCTGGGCTCTACGGCAACTTCGAAGGATCGATCGAGTTTTTCGGAACACCGCTTGTCGCCAAGAACCGAGAAAAGATTATGTCGCGAATCGGATTTGTTTTTCAGAATCCGGAGAATCAGTTTCTAAGTCAGACCGCGGAAGAAGAGCTCTATTTCGGCCTCGAGATTCAGAATCGAGAGCCGCTCGAGATGATGAAGAAAATTCGTCATATCGTCAAGCTTCTCAATCTAGAGCCGATTCTCTATACTAATCCTTCGGAGCTTTCGGCTGGAGAGAAGCAGAAGATCGCGATCGCTTCGATTATGCTTACCGATCCGGATATTCTTTTTCTCGACGAGCCGGCGAACCTTCTGACCGAAAAGGAGAGCAACGAGATCTTCAGCATCATTCATCGATTTCGAAAGGAGAAAAAGCAGACGATTTTCGAGATTACTCATAATGTGGAGCGCATTCTCGAAGCTGACTTCGTAATTGCGCTTCATAACGGAGATCTGATCTACGCCGGAAAATCGAAAGGCTTCTTCGACGACATCTCTCCTCAGGACTGAAAGAGCAAGTTCGGACTGGAGCTTCCTTTCGTTCTCAACGCTTCGATGAAGCTTAAGGAAGCGGGAGTCTTTTCGGAGCTATTTTGAGACGAGAATCGCCTCATAGAAGAGTTATGTCGTTTAAAAAAATAGCCGTCTTCAACCTTACGAGCTCGTTTAAAAACCGCTTCGCTCTTAAGAATGTTTCGATCGACTTTCCTTTGAATCAGATTACAGCGATTATCGGGCCCTCGGCTTCGGGGAAGAGCGTTCTTCTCGAGCATCTTAACGGAATTCTGACGCCCGACTCCGGATTCGTTCAGATCGACGAGTTTTTCATCAGCAAGAAAAAAAAAAGATTCAGCTATGTTAAGAATGTTCGAAAAAAGATCGGCTTTCTCTTTCAATTTCCCGAGAAGCAGCTTTTCAAAGACACTGTTCAATCGGATATTATCTTCGGCCCTCTCAACTTTGGATTTAGCAAGAAGGAGGCGCTTAAGAGCGCCGAGCGTTATCTTAACTTTTTTCGAATTCCGAAGAGCTATGTTAAGCGGTCGCCGTTCGAGCTCTCTGGAGGAGAAAAACGAAAGGTGGCGATGTGCGGCATCTTTGCTTATGAGCCGGAGATCGTTCTTATCGATCAGCCGACGCGCGGCCTCGATGTTCATACGAGCGAGAGCTTTCTTCAGCTGGTTCTCAAGTTAAAAAATGAGTTGAAGAAGACGATTATCTTCGCGGGGCAGAACAGCTCTGAGGTGCTTCGACTCGCTGATAATATCATCGTTCTCGATAAAGGAGAGGTAGTGAAACGAACCAATGTTCACGAGCTTTTCAACGATCTTTCTTTCTGTCGCGAGATGGGAATTCATCTTCCGAAGACGATTCTCTTTTTGAACAAATTAAAGGAGCGATCTTTCTTTTCAAAAGATAGCTTCTTTAGAAGCGAAAGAGATCTAGTTTCGGCGATCGTCGACCGCGCAAAGCTATTAGCTTCTCGAAAAAAAAATGCATAGCCACTTCGATAACTTTCGGTTTCGTTTCAACCCTGTTTTCAACTTCGATCCGCGAATGAAGTTGATCTCCTTTTTTTTGATTATCGGCTTAATCTTTCTTCCGAACGATAGCGATTTTCCGCTTGTCTACCTCTTTTTAATTCTCTTTCTATTTTGAGTCTTTTTTCTCGCCAGAATCTCGCCTTCAAATCTTGGAACAATTTTCAAAGCGACGCTGGTGATGTTCGTTCTCATCTTCGCTTTTAATCTTCTCAGCGTCGAAGGTCATAGCGAGAGCGGCTTTCAGCCGAAGTTTTTCGGAGCCGAATTTTACAAAGAGATTCCAGGAACGAAAGGGAAGTTAGCGCTCTCTTCCGAAGGACTCAAGCTCGCTGTTTTCTTTACGACTCGAGTTTTTCTCGTGATCTTCTCCACGCTTATTCTCGTGAAGACGACTTCTAATTATCAGATAGTCTTCGCTTTCGAGAGCCTTCTTACGCCGTTGAAGGTGTTTCGTTTTCCGGTATACGCCTTCTCTTCGATTCTTGCTTTTTCGTTGCGCTTAATTCCGACAATCTTTAAAGAAGCAAAGCAGATTATTAACGCTCAGGCTTCCCGAGGACTGGACTTTCGCAGCTCCGGGCTGCGAACTAAGATTAAGATTCTAATCTCGCTTGTAATTCCGTTGCTCGCTTCGATCTTCGGTCGCGCCGAAGAGATGGCTCTCTCGCTCGAATCGCGCGGCTTCGATCCCTATAAGCAACGATCGCGAGGATTTAGCTTCTTTCTAACGCGCAAGGATTGAACAATCTTTTCCGGAGTATTTTTGGTCTTTATTCTGTTCTTATTCGCTTACCATAACTCGTTTATTCGTGAATCGAATTTTGTAACCTTTTTATGCGCCTAAAAAATCGCTCTGAAGTTTCAGTTTATAATTAGCAATAATGAGAATTACAAAAACAGTCTCCGCTCGCGACCTCACTAAAAAATGGTATTTGATCGATGCCAAAGACCAGATTTTAGGGCGACTAGCGAGCAAAGCGGCTCAGATTCTTCGAGGCAAAGATCATCCTTTTTACTCGCCGAATATCGACTGCGGATCGAAGCTGATAGTTATCAATGTCGCTCTTCTCGACATTAAAGAGAAGAAGCTGAAGGAGAAGATCTACTACTCTCACAGCAAACATCCGGGAGCTTTAAAGGAGGTATCTCTGAAGATGATGATGAAGAAAGACCCGACGCGAGCGCTTCGACTAGCGATTAAGCGAATGCTTCCGAAGTCGATTCTCAGCGATCAGCAGCTCAAGTCTCTCTATCTCTTTGCCGACGACTCGAATCCGCACGCCGCTCACAAGCCGGAGAAGATATCGATTTAAATAATAAATAATGAGCACTCGCGAAAAGAATCTGACTTTTATCTCTGGAAAGAGAAAGAACGCAATCGCCCAGGT